>JBBIGA010150906.1:0-18695 GCA_037576975.1 Alestes dentex | reverse complement strand
CACACACACACACACACACACACACACACACACACACACACACACACACACACACACACACACACACTCATTCCCTCTCTCTTTCACACTAACACACATACTCACACACTTACCCATATACACTCTCTCTCACATTACTGGAACAACACACACACACATACTCTTTCAGAGGTAAGTGTGTGTCTCTTTATCGTAATGCCAGATATGAACTTGATTAAAAAGGTTAACAAATGATTTGAAAGGAAGTGATGTTTATACTCTAATGCAAACACACACACACACACACACACACACACACACACACACACACACACATACACACTCACGCTTGTAGCAGTGGCCCCTCTGGGTCCGAACCCTTTGGAGTAAAAGTGCAATAGTAGTCAACTGTCAAGAAAATCCTATCAGACTTGCCAGACTCACCGGATGCCATACTTGCAAGGCCCAAAACATCCACCAGACTCACCAGACGGGTGTGATGAGTCTCACCAGACTCATCACACCCATCAGATTAATCAGACCCACCAGAGGTGACACCCTTTCCAGAGTTACCAGACCTGCCAGACTCACCAGACCTGTCAAAACAGCAGCATCTACAAGACTCACCAGACCCGCTGGACCCACCAGATTCACCAGACCAATCAGACTCACCAGACCCACCACACCTGACAGACATGTGCCACACACCTGCTTGGAGTCAACCCAAAATCACTGGTTGTGTTCACAGAGATAGTGAAGACCAGCTGGCAGATGCTCTTAGACATCTTCAGTATCTCCCTGAGGACCACTGTCATTCCAACATGCTTCAAAGCTCCCACCATCATCCCTCTTCCAAAGGAGTCTTCAGTGTCCTGAATAAAGAACTTCGAGGCACATAAAATCACAGCTCCCCCCTCCCTGGACCCCTGAAGTTCGCATGAACTGCCATTTAAAAGCAGAAGTGCTGATAAACTGCCAGTGAGAAACTGCAGCTCAGTATCTCACAGCTCATACAGGTGCTGTTACACTCTATCTGAGTCTATCACCTGCTTTAAGGAGTGTGGTAAGATGTCACATACACTTTAATACAGGTGTTCCTCCTCTCAAACTGTGGCTCCAACAACACAAATGTCTGATCAGTCATCAGTGTGTGGTAGTTGGTGTTTCCCTGTTGCTGTTCTCAAACACTTTTTCTCTTCAGGGATTCCAGAGCTTTCCTTTCACACTGCAGAGGCAGTACATAAACAGACCCCATTATTATTTTATTTTATTTTATTTAAGCCATGGTGTGTGCCATAGTGCTGAGCAGACTCCAGCAGAAAATGAAATAATGCTGCAATCCTCTGCCACAAGAGGGCAGTAATTTATTTGTGCATCTGTCCTGGACCTGGAGAGCTCCTAAGCTGGGGAACTCAATCCAACGGACCTGGCACTAGTATTCAGACAGGCTCTAGTATCCATCATTACCTGGACTGAATGTGCAGGGCAGTGGATCTCCAGGTACTGGACTTGTTTCACTAATAGACTTTGTTTACATTAGAATTTGTTATGTTTTATCATCCCATCCTGTTGTGGGTTTAAAAATGCTAGGCAGAATCTGCTGTGTTCAGTTTTGATTGAAGATGTTCCTGATCTGAATGATTCTGATAGAGGGCTGATTGTCGGAGCTTCAGTCGTGCAGACTGATGAACTGACCAGGAACAGTGACTAAAGCTTGTGGGGAATATCAGTAAACAGGGCTGAAGACACAGTGAGCAAGATGTTCCTGCCCTAGTGAGATATGGAAGAGCAGATGTTCCTCAGGTGACTGAGAAGGTCAGTGCAGGACATGGTCAGACTGTGTCAGAGAGAACAGTCCTGTGTTAGCCAGCACCGGTATCGCAACACCAGCTGAGGGATGATCCTCTTTTTGTTGTGTTTTGTCTCTCTAGTATAGGTCCAGACTTATACAGTTCCAAACCCCCAGGGCTGTGTGCTCAGCCCTCTGCTATTCACACTGCTGATTCCCGGCTGTGCAGCAATGCATAGCTCTAACCACGTCATTAACTTCGCTGATATCTAGCAGTTCTGTCCTACCCTGCCCACTCTTATGTAGTCTTGAGGTGTTTGTTTTTGTTCTTTGTGTTACACCATGGTCCTGGGAAAACGTTTTACTTTGCACTGTGTACTGTGTATATAGCTGAAATGACAATAAACACCTACTTGACCTCACCTGACACACACACTCACACATTTGCACAAATGCTCACATATTAAAACACAAACACACACACGAGCGCGCACACACACACACACACACATACACACAGTATGTACCACCACTGTTGCTATGGCAACAAGTTCTATGGCGTTATTTTGAAATACCAATTGAATAATTGATTTAGTGTAGAGTGGGATGTGTGTGAGTGGAGGGATAATCTGTCTCTTTCACTGTGAAAGCTTTATTTAACTGAATGTCAGTGGCTTTGATCTGTTTCCCAAACACACCTTACATCCAACTACAGGAGAGAGAATGAGAGAGAGAGAGAGAGAGAGAGAGAGATAGGAGAGGAGAGAGTGAAAGGAGAGTGGGAGAAAGAGAGAATGAAAGGACAGGGAGAGGGAGAGAGAGAGAGAACAGCCCACCCCCAAGATAGAACAGTCATCTTGAAGATGAGCTCTTACGTTTTCTGTTTGTTTTATTTCAAAATTTAATAAAGCGCAGAAAATAAACCAATATTGACAGAAATTGCTAATTTATTGTATTAATGTAATTTGCAGAAGGAACAATGAAATAAATAACAAAAGGAGAACAGTCAGAAGAACAAAGCAGCCACTGGCCATTAACGGCAGATGCACGAGGATCAGGATTGTCATCAGAAAGGAAACAAAACCAAAAGAAGAAGGAAAAAGAATAACTCACATCAAACCTAAAGGAATAAATAAAAAGAAGCCTGACAAAAGAAAAGGCAGAAACTGAGAGATAGGGACAAGGACCAAACAAACAGAACAGGAGCAGAGAAGGAGCTAGACTCGCACACAGCCACAAGAACTCCACTCATATCTGGGGTAAGATCACTTTTGAAGGAAAATAGTAGAAAAATTGAAGATTTATAGAAGACAGAACTCAGTGCCATACATTATCTTATAAACACTAAAATAAAGAAGGGATCAGACTCTGCTCAGCAGAAGCTGATATACTGATGGTTGCTGGAAGTCTCCTGTGATTGGTCAGTGGCATTTTTCAATAACTGTTGCACGGTATCAGATTAGCAGCAGCAGGCAGCTCCGCTCTCCTGCACCTTTAAATTCTCCACAAAAGTCAATTCTGAGAGCAGCAGACAGTAGTTTAATTACAAAACACTCAGAGAAAACCCTTAGATTCTGTGTAATCAAAAGAAAAAGCACCACCACTAACCTGCTCTTTTACACTGTGAACAGTACAGCCTGACATTCGTCTAAGCATGAATACTTCACACACAACTCAAAACGAGTTGCAAGGGCTGTCAAATCCACATTTTCGAGAATCCAGAAAAAGACTCTAATAATATGCTTTTAACAGTGAATATGTCTCAAAAAGGTACGGTAATGGTGCAGGGTAGTGAAGATGCAGTGCTAACATTTGAAGAGGATTTTCCCCAATCTTGCAACCCTCAATGAAAGCAAAAGAGGTTTACAGTCTTGAACCACTACAGGCCACAGAATCCCCCAGCTACATAATCACTGTATATCAAAACTCCCCTCAACTAGCACTGCCCCTCCCCCGGGCACACGTCTTCACTCCACTGTAGCTGAGATCAGGAGCAGCCTCTCTCTGCTGGAAGTGGAGCTGGTGGACCTGAAGGAAAGCATCCACACCCACAGCAACACCAAGAACGACAGATTGGCCAAATCAGAAACCAGCAAAAGGGGTCTGTGAAGGGAGACGCAGAAAACTTACAACAGGAGAAAAAAGCACTGAAAAACGAACTGGCAAACATGAAAGACAGAACAATCAAAGACTTGAAAGAAATGAAACTGAAACTGAAAAGACAGACTGTAAGCCTTAAAGATGAGCTCAGCCATGATGAGAGGCAGCACAATAAAGGAGCTAAAATCTCAAATACAGACATAGACACCCACTGACCAACTGAACATCCCACACACTGCCCTTCTCAGCTCTCTTCTAGTCCCTTCCATGTCAGCGGCACTGAAAATCTGTACTGGTCTGATACTCGGCAAGACTGTCTTGAGCTTCCCACTGAAATCCAGAAAAAAACACCCAAAAAGGCAAGGAATCAAACAATGGAATCAGTAGAGCAGCAGAGCAGCAGGCCAGGGAAAGACACTGATGTTGCCATTCTGATGGACTCCCTCAAGAGGATTAGCTCTTCCCAGGTCGATCAATATCAAAAATATGATGCCCAAGAATAAGAGATGCTCAAAGAATACTGTCTGACAGTCCCGAATACATTATTATCTATACTGGAACAAATTACATTAGAACAGAGCAAGAAAGGGCGAAAACACTGGTGTGCAGACTTTCAGAAAGAGTCCTTTAATAAAAAAATGTCTCCACCCTCCTGCCCTGCAAGGACTTCTAAACAGCCACCATCCAGAGGGTCAGTGCAGACATCAGACAAGGATTTGCTCTCCTCCCTAACATGCACCTGGCCCACAAAGCCAGCATCACTCCCCTCCACCTATATGATCATGTGCACCTAGGTAAACATAACTCAAACATAACTTGGCAGGGATTTTCTTGGTTTTTGTATGTACCTTGTGTCTTTCTCCTGTTTTTTTTTCTCTATGTTGTTGCTTACATTCTCCATGTGCCTTTGTTTACATTCTCCATGTGCCTTTGTTTAGCCATGTGTCTTGTTCCTGTCTACTCCCTTGCCCAGGTGTTCTCATTTCCCTAGTTACTATAAACACCCTCTGTGTTTCAGTCTGGGCTGGTGGATTCTTTGTAAATCACCCTGCATTATCCCCCGTTGACTATGTTCTTGTAGTATACTTGTTAAATACCCTGTTTTTGCATGCAGAACACACTCACGCACACACAAGCTTTGTGCATGGAGGGTAAAAAATATATTTATAAATATTAATATGCAAATTGATGTTTTGTCAGTTTTTCAAACATAAGTTTAGCAGTTATCTGTTTTATTCCCCATTGCTCTGCGAAGCACCTCTAAGAGTTTTTCCTTTTAAACTCCTGAACTATATAACCCATACTTTGGCAGTACGAATGTAGTTCAATTCGTCATGCCAATAAAGCACATTAAACTGAAAAAAAGAAACTAAGAGAGAGTAGAAAGAGAGTGAGACAGGGGACAGAGAGACTTGAACTTTAGCTTTTCTTTTATTGCCCACATGTTTATAGATTAATCAAAATTAGATATCAGCATTTTTTCATATAAAGACATCTGTTTAGCCTATCTCTGTCATTGTATTTCTCTTACTGAACCAGGTACTCATTTTTGCTTGCCAAGTAGGAAGTTTGTCAAGGAAATTCATTTTCTGTTTGCAGAATTGTATTTTAGACTAAAGATGAAAGCATCCTCACTGAGCCCAGTGAGAGATCTCTGGGACACCTAGGCCAACTCTGGGGTCAATGTGTGCTGTATGTCTGTTTGTGGCCACAGCCCCATGTTTTATCCTCCATTGTAGATTCATTGTGCATTTCTGTATGGGACGTTTGTAGAGGGACCTCCGGCTGCCCCTGGGGGAGGAGCCAGCTCCAAACACACCCATCCACTCTGACTCTGGCAGACCAGCCCAGTGATGTCTTGTATAGCACAATTACAGAGTGCAGTCCTTTCTTTGTGAGTTCTGCAAAGCTGGTCATATCTGGTGTTTTAAAGGATAGAAGTGTTGTACTCCCTTCCTCCTGGTCAAAGGTGGAAACTCCAGGTCCCTATCTGGCTACTGTTCTGTGGAGTTTGTCCTTGAATGAACCGGAAAGGCATTCATCATGTCAGCCAACAGTTCTTCCCACAGCTGAATAGATCTCATTTTTGTCTCTCAGCTCAGCTTGGCTGCATATGATCTCATATGTAACAGCTTTGTTAATCCTGCACTTATCAGTGCTCTCTGAACACTGACAGACTTTATCATTCTGCCCTTTATTAACAGACTGTGGAAAAGAGGCTCTTCACCCGCAGTAACTGAGAGGAAAGCCTTTGTGTTTTCAGCAGTGCTCCATGCTCGGAGAACTGACTGATAATATGGCAGGTTTCATGGAAGTCCAGTCCATGCATATCCAGTAAAAATAAAGGTCTGTCATATTCCAGTCTCTTTATTCTGAATATGAACAGCAGCAAAGTTTCAGTCCCAAGCAAATGTTGAACAGTCTGCTGCTGGAAAGTGTTGATGCGGCTAGACAGCTTAATCAGAGCTTGTCCTCCCTCCGACACAGGTGAAAAGAGGACAACAGTTCTCTGGTGTGTTGTCCTGCCCAAAAGAAACTCAACAGTCTCCTCTGTATCTCTCTGATCAGTATAGCTGGAGGCACCAAGTGAATCGAGCAGTGACCTTTTCCACCAGATGTTCCCAGTTTATACCTTGGTTCCCAGTTTATACCTAAAGGCACTTTTCCATAGGTATACAGGAACCATGCTGGACCGAAACGACACTGCAATGGCACAGTAATAGTAGCTCGTTTTGACTTTCCATTGTATTTTAGCCTTGTAACTGTGCTGCTGACATGTTAGAAGCGCAGTTCTCTCCCCACAGTTTAGTGCCAGTAATCCCAAAACTGTGTCCATGGAGTCATACCATACCAAGTTTTTCTGTCAGAAAAGATTAAAGATTAAAGATTCTGTATTTGTCACATGCATACAGGTACAACACGCAGTGATTCTTTATTTGTCACATGCATACAGGTACAACACGCAGTGAAATGTATCCTGAACCACTTTTTTTGACTGTGCAAACACTTTAGACAAGTAAATTTTAAATAAAAATCTGGAATTCCTGAAACACAAAATAAATAAAGAAATAAGTACAAGTAAAGTATATAAGTGTAAATGTAAGTACGATTTAAAATTATAAATACAATCTGAAATTTTCTAAAGCACAAATCTACAAGTAAATACTTAAAGAGGAGCACCAAGTTAGAGATAAAAATTTATCTAATAAATTGAGGTTTTTAATATGTATTTATATAAATGTAGCAGTAGTGTGTACAATGTGCAAATGGAATGTTAAAGTGCATTGTGCCATACTAGCATAGCAATGTAAAAACAGAGTGATGCAAGCAGGGTAATGTAAACAGAGTGTGTAAACAATGTGACCAGAGTAATAAGTGGTAGTGTGGCAGCATGTACAGTAGAGTGTACAGTGTGATGAAACAATAGATCAGATATGATATGAAGTACGACAGTTCTTAAATATAGAAATTAATATGATATGAGTCCCTTTATGGTAATGATATGGTATGCTATGGGGGGAGTGGGGGCATGTTCTGATTCTGCACTGTTATGGGGGGAGTGGGGGCATGTTCTGATTCAGTACTTGGATGGCCTGAGGATAGAGGCTCCTCTTGAGCCTCTCTGTTTTGGCCCAGATGGTGCGGAACCTTCTGCCTGATTGCAGAAGCTGAAACAGTCCGTTACTGGGGTGGAATGAGTCCTTTAGTGTCCGAACTGCTCTGGACCAACATTTACTGGTGTAAATGTTCTGTAGGGAAGGGAGGACAGACCTACAGCAGCATTCTGCCGCACAGATCACTCTCTGAAGAGCTTTTCGGTCCTGAACACAGCTATTCCCATACCAGGAACTGCTTTTGTTATTGTGGTCTTTTACTTTTTATGGCCTTTGGCTGCTGTGTGCTTGAGCAAGCACACTATTGTTCTTCTTAAGTTTCATCGTCTTTATCTTTATCTTTATTTTCCTTCCAATCACCCGTTTTTGGCACGCTACTCCTCTCAGGACTTTCGAGATAGAGACACTGTTCCAACTCTGAAATGTCAGGCCCAATCTGGAATAGCGGGCTTCACAGCTTTTTGCTATGTCTTGTCATTTGTTTGTTATTCCCGTTTTTCTGGCGAAAAAATGTGGCAAAAGTATTGCCACCCTGAACTTTCAGATAGTCCTGCTTGGACACGCTTCATCCAAAACCCACCAAACTTCATGTGATACCTCAGGCCAACTTCCCTGACACACAAACGTGGTCAGTGATGACCTGCACTCGTCTTTGCCTTGTCTTTCGCTCATCCCTTTTTTCCCCATTCACTTCCATTCATTTTTAACCCCATCGAGATGAATGCAGTTTCAGAAGAAGAAACTTTCAGGCTCCATACAGTGACCAAACCTTATTAAACTTCATATGAGACCTCAGGGCACGCCCCAAGACACACCTGATTAAACTGAACAAAATGGCCAAAAGTATTGGGACACTCACACATGCACTAATGCTATGCTGATGCTAATGCTATGCTAATGCTAATGTTATGCTAACGCTAATGTTATGCTAACGTTAATGCTAACGCTAATGCTAACAGTGATGCTAATGCTAACACTAATGCTGTGTTCTGCATTTGAGCAAGCACACTCTGCATTTTCTCTGCGGAAATGCAGTCTAGGTTTGTTTGAGTTTTCTTTCTTAGCATTGTTCAGCCATGCAATGAATCCCTTACCCAACTAACTTGCTAGCAATGTCTTGGTACACCTTGATGTTTCTTACATGTTTATCTTCAGTCCAAGTAGATAGTAGTGCTTGTACTTCATTGACTTACCAGTTGTTAATTGTTAGTATCTCTGCTGTTGTTAGTTTGTTTTTTTTTGACACTTAAAGAAAAATGGCCTCTTTCCAAGTCCATCTGTTGTCATGGCAACATTTCGACCAATCAAAAAGCAGTGACACTGTCAAGCAGGGCCATGACAGCGCAGTGGTATCAATAGTTTTTGTAACTTGCTAATATCAGTTACATATCATAGTAAAAATAAATTGTCCCTAATGGTATGGCTGGTTACACAGTATGTTAGATGGCCTTGTGTAATTGTATTTGTTTTCAGTCTATTAGTTAAAGCTTTTCCCAAAATTTTGTAGTCAGTGCAAATAATGAAACATGTCTCTAGCCATGATTACCCTTATTGGTTATAAAAATAAGGGTATGGGCGTCTGCCAAATGCCACTTTAATAGGACCAGTAGGGCTCTTGTGCAGCTCAGTGGTAAGGTTCCAGAGTTGAAACGTTCTTTGAAAACATTGAGCAAGTCCTTTCCTAGCAGGTTCCAAAAGTGCTTATACATCCGGAAGTACAGCCATCATGTAATTGGTTACAGCTGTGGATAACTCCTCATAAGAAATACTCCAGGGTCTCTGTTTGCTCTTCACTCAGTTGTGATAGTCCTTTTTCATTAACAGAGTCACATTGTTCACTACTAAAAAAGTTCTGAATAAAAATATACTGCCATCTTCCTCATTTGTGCTGGATCAACAGTCTTATTTCCATTGGGGAGTTTTAGATGCGCCATGTGATTTTGCGGCTTCGCTTTTTGTCTCTTGGCAAAAGAATAATGAGTTTGGAGGATCCATATCTTATATAGCAGTAATCCGAGCAATAATTAGAGCCCCCTTGGCTTTGCTATGTAAAAATGTGCAATGCTATTCCTCCTTCTGCCTAGATTTCTGTTACTAGTATTATTTTGTCCATGAACTAGTTCATCCTCTAATGCCAAAACCTCGTGTCATAGAGTTTTTATTGCGTTTTTCTGTGTTCATATTATATTTAACAAATTGCTGACATTTTTATTTAAGTTTCCTGGCTCCCACCACAAAGCTAGTTTTTAAAGCATTATTCTTTAACTTCAACTGAATAAGAATTTCTGCAACATACTGACAAAGCAGTTTTACAATGAAACACCAATAAAGAGGGTGATATGACTGTTCAGAAAATGAGAAATCCTCTGTCATTAAGTGATGATCTGAAAAGTCCACTGGACTAATTGTGGACATTATGAAGCATTGATTGTAAGAATGATCAATGTAGATTCTGTCCAGCTAAGCTGTAACACTACTCTGAGCTACTTTGACCCATGTGGACTGCTTGACAGAGGGATGCTGTGCTCTCCAGACATTTGTAAGTTCATTTTTTTGAAACACACTGGACAAAGAAGTGGCTGAAACTGAATGTGGGTCCTTTCCATTCCTGTCTTCAAGGAACTGTGTGGTGTAGTTTCAGTCTGCTCCCAAAACTACAAAAGAACCACTTCTGCATTTTCTCAGGCTGTCCTTTAATTTGTGAAACAGCAAACAGCCTCAGTCGGTCAGATCCCATGTTGTAAGGACAAATGTTAATAAACTCAAACAGTGAATTTCTATTTCAAATATACAGTTGAAAATAAAATGGCTACTCTGGCACCCTTAGTGCCATGACTGAAAAATGGTACTAAAATCCATCTCCCACCTCTCATCTCTCTTATCTCCCCCATTTATATTTCATGTTGCAATTCCCAGGATGCTCATTATGGGGTGAAAAAAGGAGTGACGAGAGGACAGTAAAGCCTTTAAAGATAAGAGCAGACACCCTTTGTGATTGACCCAGTTTTTCTTTGCTTTCTCCCTCTGGTACTCCTCAATTTAGTAAACAGTTCTTTTCAAGTGGCTTCTATTCTGCTTATTCAGTTACTCACAACCAACCTGCTTCCTGATTCTGATCACAGAGTAAATAACCTTGACAATGTCTGAAAAGAAATCAGTAACCTATATTGTGTGTCTGCTATATGTTTTATCCAATAAATCACACAGTGTGTCATCCTCCATTATCTACTGTATTATAGTCGGGCTCACACTCAGCTACCTCTCCACTGTTATCTGTAACACTAGCAGTGTTTCCTGCTGCTGTCTCACTAGAAGATGACGGCAGTGTCATACCTTCCCCCGCTCAGTGTTCCACTGTGATCAGTGCTCAGTCCAGCTACATCTCTGTCCTGGTCCTGTGTCTCCATTACTTGTCTGCTGCGCTCACTGTCATGCATCACCATGTGTGTAGGTGTCTCCTGGTTCACCTCTCTATCTGAGAAGGGGCATTTGTGTCCCTTCTTCCAACACTCTCAGTCTTTAAATTAATCTCTAACCCTAATCCTAACCCAACCTTACTCTTCTTCTGACCCTAACTCAGAACCGTGACCCTGCTCAGTCTCAAACTAAACCCTAACCTGAACCCTAACCTAACCCAAACCCTTACCTAAGCTTAACCTAATCATAACCCTACCTCTACCCCCTGTGATCAGTGCTTGGTCCTGTTGTATCTCTGTCCTGGTCCTGTATCTCCAATACTTATTTACTACGCTCACTCTCATGCCTCACTGTGCGTGAAGGTATCTTCTGGCTCACATCAATAAATGCCACCTCTTCCCTGTGCAAACAGGAGGAGCATTTATGTCCCACATCCCTGCACTAAATGCACTTCATGCCCCTAGAGCTTGTGTAAAACACATTGCTTTAAAGGATCTGTCCAAACTCTGCATGGGGTTGTTTAGAAATATAAGTGTCTGGGTCTACAGAGACCACCAACAAAAGTTCATTAGAGATGAATGGTGGCTCTCATAACACTGTAACTAATGTGGACAGTTACTCTTACAAACAGATCATCCATTGTTATACCACTCCTATCAAAGCATAAACAAACTGCTCTTCACAAACAAAAAGCAAAAGCAAAAAGCACTTTGTTCATCCACGATTTATACAGTTCTGCAATAGTCAAAAAAATCTGTTCCACTGTCTAGCGCTGATCTGCAACAACCCATGTTTTATTGACAATGAGGGCACTCCAACCATATAGAGGGACGGCATCATTCACAACAACACTACTAAAACAACAAACATGCTGAATGATAATGAAATCAATGAAACAGTAAGAAATTTTATTAAAAAAAGAGAAAAACCCGGAAGAGGCTCACTCAATAGCTCCACACACTCTCTAAACACACTCACTCACTCAGCATGCAGTGAAACAGAGAGAGACAGAGAAAGAAAGAGAGAAAAAGAGAGAGAATGAAAGGAAAAAGTGGGAGATACAGAGAGAGAGAGAGAGAGGGGAGGGAGAGAAAGAAAAATGTTAAGTCTTGCATGTATTTTGGTAGAACAACCTTCATGCGTGACTCAACAAAACAGATCAGTGTCCTGCCCTTCAGACACCTGGTTGAAGGATTTCCATATAGTCAGAGTTGCTTGGACCAGTAAAAAAACTGGCAGGACACATTTGGAGCACTGGGTCTGTGAGTACTTGCACCCAAAGATAAACAGAGTACAGGTGAATAAAACCCCCAACCCTCTCAGTACTTGGCCCAGAAGCTCAAAGGGAGGAACCAGCTTGGAACAGTCAGCGAAAGCCCAAAACACAGTGTCAGACCTATGACAGAAGATACATGGTGGTGATACGGTTGGGTTAAATGTTGCTCTAAAAGCTTTGGTTATTAATACGAAGTGTAAGATCCTCCACCAGAGGTCTCCGGATCACTTGGGCAAAGAGCTCTACAGGAGAAGGCCTGATGAGCTGTCCACTTGGAGTTGCTTCTCCCTTTCAGTGCATTGAAAACATTTACTTTAATGCAGCTCTTTTACAAAGCCCTCCACTCCTGAGAAAGGCAACCTATGCAGCCCTCTGAAGGAGTGAAGTTGCCCCTCACCAATTTCAGACTCATGGGGTAAAATACTCTAGGAAGGATGTCTGAGTCAGACCACCAGCCAAGGCCTGGGCCTTAAAAGCCATTAAAGATGATGGGATAGAGGCTTCCAGTGTATTATTTGTTACTATTCTTACTCATCTAAAACTAGTTTGACTTGTTAAAATTTGGCTGTATGCCATTCTCCCACATCTAATTCCTGGCCTGGTGAAAGCTGTGGCAGTTGTGTTTATTGTTTTTGATGGACACAATGGGTTAAAAAAGAGTTTGTGAATAAAGACTCACCTAACCCACAGTGTCATTATCTCTAGAAATTCAGTAAAATTCATTAAATGTCTGAAGTATTGACAAACCAAAATGAATCAAGGGGGCACCATCCTCTTGGAAGATACAATTTTGTGAAGAAGAAACATCAGACATTTTTTTCTCTGGAAGATACTCAAGAAAATGAAAGCAGCTAATGCTGAAAAACAAACCAGCCCGTGCCAACAAGCTGAAATCTGAAAAAAGCAGTGTATGAACGATAAGGATAATCTGAAGACGTTCAAACTGAAAAGACCACAGTCAGTACAAAGGGAGATAAATGGAAATATGAAGAGGTAAGCTTGCTGCTCTGCTTGAATAAGATCCAGTATCACTGACGCTAAAGCAATTAATCTTACAGATGCATTCGTCAATTGGAAATGGAACCTTTCAAAATGCAGGAGGGGCGAAGCCTCAGCCGCCTCACCATCAGCTCCCCGACAGCGTTGCCAATGAGAGCATAAGTGTGACATCCCCAGTCGGCGGCCGCTAAAGCCCTTATGTGACAACAAAGAGCCCTTATGTGACAACAAGGAGAAAGTTTAAAGCCGAAATACTCAGAGACTTCCCAGAAACTCTTAAAACCCGACCTCATGGTACTAAATGGCAAAGAGATAACTCTTTACCTTTTTTACAACAGAGACAGGGGTTGATGTACCGTGTTGCTGTGGGATCAGAGACAGGGGGGCCTTAATTATATGCTAATTTGCATGAGTGTCTATTGTGTCTGGTTTTGAGCCTGTTCTGGCATTAAAATCTCCATACAGCAGCACATCACTGTAAGCTTGGAAATGCAGCTTTCTGTGGAGTGTGTGGAAGAACTCATCATTTTAGTAGGGGGGTGTGTATGTTGCACAAATATAGAGATCATTTTCCTAGATAATTACTTTTTTGAAGTTTTAGTCAAACACGAGTGAGCTCTTTCTCAAGTTAGACATTAGGCCCAAATAATAAGCCCCTATTATCTCTGGCATGTTGAGTCTCTATATGTATTTGAAGGAATGTAGAAGGACATCTCTATACCCTGATGGACAGTGAGTCTCTACATCTGAACTACAGCATGTTTCTATCAATATAATTAATTAGTGACGGTTTTCAGCAAGTTTGTATTGAAGCTTTTAGCTCCTAGGATGGATTGATGAATAAAGACCCTGGATATTCCAGGATATTATTGAACGAGATCTTATACATTACAGTTTGTGGGTTAAAACAGGTCAGAAAAAAGAGATGAACATGTGATCAGATATATTTCTCACATTAAATAAAGAATTAAGTCTTACAAGACTGAGTATATGATATGAATTCATATTACCAGGAGTAACGTAGGCACAAAAAGAACATGTAACATCAAAATCGAATGTTTATAAAAAGCTTATAAGATTCCATGTTTTTTATTAGAAAAAATGATTAGATAGTTTATCTGAATATTCAAATTCATTTTGTTCAGTTTGTAATTAAAAAAAAAAAAAAAAAGCCTTATTTTGTTCTCATAGTTCATTCAGGCTTGTCTGAAGGTTTCTTGTTTGTGTTCTGTTTTCTTCTTTGAATTGTTTGAGCTCTTCTCTTAGCTGTTAAACAGTATTGTTCTCCTGGAACTCTATTATCTTCATCTCCAGCATATAGACACACTCCTGAAAGCACTGGGTGTGTAGGGTCATGATTGTGGGGGAGGGGATAATGTAGAGAAGGGTTAGTATATGGGGGTCTGCACTGCTGCTGTTTCAGTGGGAGAGGATGCTCTCAGCCAGTTGTTCAGTTTAGGGAAGTCTCTCTCAAACTGTTCCAGCCCTGGACCATTACAGAACTGTTGTTGTGGAGGTTAACAGTAAGTTTAGGGGGTTGTGTTCAAATAAAGTTGTTTTATGGTTTATTTCTAGCTAGCATTTATGCTATTAGTAATTTGCGTAACAGGAAGTTATTTATCTTTTATTATTATTATTTTATTTATTTATTTTTACATAAAATATAAAGTTTTTTTTAAATATATTGTTCTTGTCTCTGTGTGTGGTCCTGGAGGAAATAAAGTTTTATGATTCTGATTTTAAATTTTTCATGGCTGAGGGCAGGGCTGAGAGGACTGTCTGTACAGAAGAGCAGGGATACTCTTGTAAAGCTCTGTTGAGGCCTGTACAACAGTCTGAGCCAAGGTGATTCCTTAGAATAATTCATTTATACTTAGCTCTTGAGTCCAGAGTGATTGACTATGGCATTAATAACACGGACGGCTCTTCCATCAGTGCATTCATTGTCATACCGCAGTTTCCATTGTCAGACCACTGCCAAATTAATGTGTTCCTAAAAAGAATGAATGTAAACGAATCCAGATCAATCCTACCTACAAATGTAGGTATGTAAATATCTTAGAAAAAACTTGGATAGACAACTATCCAATCAGAAACACAGGGAGCCACTAAATCACAAACTGAGACAAAAATACCTCAAGACACTAAAGAAATATAGATATGTTGTGTAAAAACTCTCATTCACTTATACAAATTGTTAAAAGACATTTTTCTCAGTGTGTGATATTGTCTCTCTGCTATCAAAATTAACATTAGAATAAATGCAAACAAACAAGAAAGCAGTAAAAAGATGATTTGTTTTGTCTGTAAAAAAGTAGTTAATATTTTGTGAGCTGGTGAGAACACAGGTTCAGTTCCAGATTTCTCCTAGGTTACTCAGTCCTAGCTGCTTAGATTTGTATAATTCAGTAGCTGAAGAATGAAGAACTGATTGAGTCAAACCAGTGGAAATACAAGTAACCCTGGGCTTCCACAAGGAACACATTGATATATTGTACATAAAGTCACTATTTACTGTACAATGTTATTTGTATTTATTCTTTTTAGGTTTATTTGGGATATTTAGTAACATCATTGTGAAAATACATGTTTTAATATAAACAGTTTTTAAATATTCCTTTTGCACAGTACTGTATAGACAAATATATACAACCCAGAATGGAGACCTACTTTGTAAGGAAAACCTGCTTACTCAGCATAAACAGCACACAAGTAAACTTCCTGCTCTGGTGCTGCTGTCCCCCACTGAGTAAGGGTTACAGCAGCAGCTGGACCAGCTGGAGCCCTGATAATCAGTCTGGACAAAACTAAGATTGTCATCTTCCAGATTAGCTAGGACTGAATATCAGTGCCTTAGGAAACTTTATATGTTAGTGAAAGCACTATAAGAAAAAGCACTAAGAGTCTTCTATGTAATCAGGAAAAAAAACCCACTGACATATCAATTAAAATCTGGTGTAAAGTTTTTGATAATGTTATTGTGCATATTGTGCCACATGTGGGGCAGAACTGGGCCATTTCTGTTGATCATACCCATCCAGAAAAGAACGGTAAAATTTTGGCTGCATCTAAAATTCATAGATAAAGGCAGCTACAAAAAATCCTTGTGTTGTGGTCACTGTGACAGTGGTGAGTTTGAGAGAGCTGCACTTCCTTCATTTGGATCAGAGAAAATTTCACAGAAAAGATAAAAACATCTTCCAGAATTAAAACAATTTGACACAATCAGAGGGATTTACAGGTTTTCTTGGTGAGGAAAACACAGTGGCTCTCGCTGCAAAATATGTAACAGTATGTCACTGCCTGCGGCACAGTGAGTAATCAAACCCACTGACTATCACACCTACCAACAAACAAGAATTTAACTACGTCCAGATTGCTGACCTACCATTATTATTATTATTATTATTATTATTATTATTATTATTATTATTATTATTATTATTATTATTATAACAATAATAATAATTTAAAAAACAATTCTTAGTATCTGCAAAAAAAATAAAAAAAATACTGAGCCTGTCCCCCCCCCACCACGATGATGCTTTCATTTAGGTTTCTCCTGCATCACTGATCAATTTCACCTGCATCTCATCAATCCACACCTCATCAATCAAGGCCCAAGTCAACATGGAGTCCAGTGTCTGTTAACCCTTGTACCAACTGGTTATGTCTCTGTGTTTGTTCTGTCTGTCTGTCTGTCTGTCCTGTGACCCATAGTCATCCATACACGCCTGGCTTTGTTCCAGTCACAAAGACGGACACTTACCCCATTCCTGATTAAAGTCTGTGATTTATGTACATTCCTCCTCTGGAACCCCATCAAGGTCAGGACACCGCATTCAGTATTCCATTTGAGCATGTATTATATCAAAGAACTTCTGCTCTCTAATTTGTATCTCCACTGTTTGTGTTTCCTGCCATTTTGCAAAATTAAACTGTATCAAAGACATTCCTGCCGGTGAGTCATCTTTGTAATTCCAGCCGAACATGACAACATGCTCATTCGTAATTTACTTCATTTAATCATTATTATTTAAATTACTTTAAACACTACATACCGCTTTGACAAGAGAGAGAGTGAAAACTGAAAGAGGGAGAAACAGACAAAGAGAGAAAGAAAGACGGGAGAGGCAGAGAGAGAGGAGTGAACACTCCCCCATGTCCAGCAAACATGTGTTCAGCATGCGGATCAAAATGCACAATGTGTTTTTTTGGCCAGAGCCCCATGAATCACCCTCCACTGCAAGTGTTCAGTTCTTTTAGACACAGGGAGTTTATGTAAAACCCTCCACATGGTCCTGCTCGTGTTGTGTTCACCCACCACCTCCTGCCACTAGTGCTCTCTTTCCCCTTTGGATTGTTTCTCACCTTTACTGCCATATTATACAGAGCTGTCCTACTAATCCAGGATTGGAGAAGAGAAAGTTTGAAGAGCACCACTGCTGTCCTGCTGGTCCCCAACAGCTGCAGACCACTGGAAAGGACGCTTGCACCCCAACCAACAAATGAACCAGCAGCTCCTCTCAAGTCTTTCTTATGAAACTCCCCATCAGCATAGTGAACTTGGTTAAAAAATTTAATTTATTCCAGTTTGCTGTGACAGGAGCTGTCTTCCATGTCCCTTTACCTGGGACCAGCATATTCAAGATTCTTATTCTCATGTAGGGAAAATATATATAAATGCTGGTCAATGATTAAAAATTTTATCGGAATTAATCGCACGATTTTCTGCATTTAATCGAGATTAATCACATTGTTATACCCAAAATTCAATAATAAATTCAAAAGTAGTGTATTGAGCACTTTTATTTTAAAAGTACTGCTTTATTAACACAAGTGCAATAACATTTGGTTTGTAAACACTTTAAACAAATAAGGAGCTTTTTAACAGCAGTGTTTCCTTTAACACAGTTACACAGTTATAGTTCAAATATTTCTGTAAATCTCAACTTAAACATTAATGTAATCAAATAAAAAATAAAACCAAAGCTGTTCGCCAATGCAGGGCATTCACATTTTATCTAATTTTTTTTAATATAGAAAAACAAGGTACCCTCAGTGTCCAGAGCATGGGCACCGGAACCATTATAGCTTTATAACCATTATAATCCCCCCCGAATAACGGGCGAGACGTAGAACCTATTTTTTGCCTATTTCTCAAATATATTTTTCTCTGATTATGCCTATTATTTGTCTATTTCTCATCAGTGTCTATGTTATAAACTGACTATAAACTGTATGAACAGTTTTTCGGCAGGGTAGCATGAATCAATAGACTCTGCTGTCGATTTGCACTACGGTAGCATTTTTTGATAAGGCATCTTCAGCTAACATCTTCAGAACACTGGTGCCATGGTTCTTTTTTTCTGAACAGGGACCAGCAGAAACATTTTTCTTTTATCAGGGAGCAGCAGAAGCAGTCAATCTGTGTGTCCAAAATTGCGCACTTACGTGAGTGCACTGGAATGTAGTGCATAGTGCGCACTGAGCACTTCCTTCTGTAGTGCACACTGCCATG
>JBBIGA010150888.1:0-17500 GCA_037576975.1 Alestes dentex | reverse complement strand
CAGAGAGAAAGAGAGAGGAAGAAAAGAGAGAGGAGGGGAGAGAGAAAAAGAGTGAGAGTGTGTAAAAACAGAGAACAAGGGTCAATAATATATGCAGTAAAAGAAAGAGACAAAAGGACAAGGAAGAAAGAAGAGGAGAAAAGAGAATAAAAGAGAGAGAAGGAAAGAAGGAAAGAAAGAAAGACAGACAGAAAGGGAAAGAAGAGAAAAAGGAATGAGAGAGACAAAGAAGGAAGGAAAAAAGAAAAGAAAGAAAGAAAGGGAAAGGGAGACAGACAGAGAGAGAGAGGGAGAGAGAGTGTGTGTGTTGGGTGCTGGATAATTTAGTTATTTTGAGCTGTGGAGCTCTAATTAGAGACTAATGATCAGAAACAGCTTCACACTCTGAACTGCAGGAGTGTTTCAACAAACGCAGACAGCAAAACTTCAGCAGAACTTTCACGCATAGGTCACCTTCTGCTTCCACTCACTGCCCGTTTTTACACCGCTATAACACGCTGCACCGCACACTTTCGGCTGAATTGGCTCCAGACGGACCCAAAACACGGTGGGAGGAGCTGTGGAGGTTTAGCTCTGTCCAGACCGCTGATCCTTTTGATGAAGCCCCTGCCGGACGGACGGCCAATCCAGCTGTGCAGAAATCGCAGTAATTAGTCAGACCATCGCAGGCTAGTGGGGCGGCAGACCCCGAGCGCTGAGGGTTTACACATTCTCCCAGCTCACTGCCACCTCTAATACCATCGCACCGTCCACAACCAGCCCAACACACCACCCTGACCTTCAGGGCCAGGGGTCAGTACTGAGGCAGACGACTCGCTCTCCTTCCCTCCCAGCATTTATACCATAATTTCAGAAAGAATAATAACTGGAATGCATTTCCGTGAGACACTGCAAAGTCTGACTGCACAGTTGCTATGGTAACTAATCATTATTGCTACGTGGTTGCTATGGTGTTGCTAGGCAGTTGCCATGGTGTCCCAAGTGGATGCTAGGTGGTTGCTATGGTAAGTGGATGCTTTTGCGTTCCTAGGTGGTCACCAGAGCGTCCCAAGTGGTTGCTAAGGTCTTGCTAGGTGGCTACTATGGCATCACAGGTGGTTGCTATGATGTTGCTACGTGGTTACCATGGTGTGCCATGTGGCTGCGAAGGTAAATAAGTGGCATTCAGCAGGAGAAAAGGACTTTTTGAATTGTAGATGGACCAAACCATGTCACAGAATCAGAGGAGAACATGCTACAGCACCATCTTATGGCTGATTTGTATAAATACTGTTTAGAAATACCGTCGTCATGAATGAAGTACGAACTTCATTAAGACTGGTGAAGTTGCACAGGCATGTACTGGAAGCTGCATTTTGATTGGTCGTTGGTTGCCGTTATGTTAAGAGAGCCAGTCACATCTAATAAAGCGTTTCTAATAAAGTGGCCCGTGAGTGGAAGCACAGGGCGGATGTTTCTGATAAACTGGCCAGTGAGTGAACAGATGAATGTGTTAAGCAGAGTGCTATAAACTGACTCCATAAAGACAACAAACAAAAGTAGGTAAAGGAATTTAACACATGCATTCAGTGGATTTGGATAAAGGAGAAACAAGTTACTGCTGACTTCTACCTTCATTCCATTTTTAAAAATGTGGCCCTGGCATCTCTGAGTCACTGGTATTGTTGACTCACGTGGGGTCAAACGCAACTCGCTTATGAAAAGGAACTTCAGTAGCACCATCATCAGCACTCAAGATTCCTCAAGCCCCTAAGTATGAGCAAAAACTTTGTACTTCCATGGCAAAACGGTGCCTAATAATGCAAATAAACAATTCCATTCCAGCAAGACCGTAATCCAGTGCAAACAGACTCATCCAGAGTGGGATTGGTGTGAAAAGGTTCATTGTAGAAATTCTTTACAGCAGAGGTGAATGGAACCAAACACCTCCAACACGAATCCATCCGTTTTATTCACTAGTGAATAAAGTGAAGTTCCACGTGTCTCTGAGTATTAAAAGTTTTTTGGGGGGACTATTTGACCTTACAACACCCTGCGTGTATCTCTCTGGTAGAACAACATCTCAGGCATCAGGCGGCACAACCATAACCATTTCATGGATTAACTTTCTATGAAGGAGCTTTTAGAGGGAGAGATCTGGGTCTATTCACCACCACTGTGACCTGTTCTGACTTGGTGAGATTCTCCAGAACTTAGCGGTTCTGGAGCAAGGGGAGGGGGGTGTTTCTTCACCAAACTGTCCCTTTAACCCTAGGCTCTAAACACTGTATGGGTTCCTCCGTGAGCAGCTATCAGTTCAGAGAGAAACACTGTGTGTAATGTGCTATGCTCAGGGTAATTTTCCACACACACCATCTCTTGTCTTATGTGTGTGTGTGTGTGTGTGTGGCAGGAAAAACAATAGCTGCATAGTCCTGCACAGACACACCCCTGATCCAGTACATGAAGCAGCCAATCAGAAGAGGCCAGAGTGGGCCGTGTTCGACTGAGGCCGGGCTGCTGACCAGCTTTCAGCTTCTGCTGCTGATCTATGATCAGCTGTACTCAGTGTATCAGAATGGCAAATGTTAGCATTCAGAGAGGTCAAGCTGACCCCAAAACAGGGTAAAATAATCAGCTTCTACACCGACCAACTACTAAAGACAATTTAACTATTTTTATCCATTTTTTATCCAGTGTGTATATCACATATGCTGTCAAAGAGCATATATATTTCATATATACAGTCTTTGCATATATATTTGTGTATGTAAAATCACGCTTTATCATATTATGATATGTAACATTTATCTTTTCCCGTAATCTTTCTTCTAATTGTATAGATTTAGCCCCGCCTCTTAAATGTAATCTGATTTTTTATTATATCACTGTCATAAAAGTGGCCAGGACAAAATAATAGAATAAACCAATGCTTTATTTCACTATAAACAAGTTCTCCACTTTGACTCATAGCAATAGTTTAACCCTTTCTTAAAGGTTCTTTAAAGGACTGTGTACATGTTCTACATTCTCAGTTTTTATTAGTTTATCAGTTTTATCAGCCAGTTTTATATTTAAAGGACTCTGTCCTATAGGTTCTCCATTCTGACTTGAGTTAATAGCAGAACCCATTTCAAAGGTTTTTCAAACAACAATGTACAAGCTCTACCCTGTCAAAGGCTTTTTAATTTATTATATACAACAGGTTCTCCTTTCTAACAATAGCAGAACCTTTATTAAAGGTTATTAAGATGATTTAAATCGGTTCTCCATTCCGACTTGGCAGACAATGGCAGAATCCTTCTTCAAAGTTCTTTCAAGATTCAGTTCTGCATTCTGACCTGCATTAATAGCAGAACCTTTTAAAAGTGTTCTTCAAAGGACAATATAAAACAATTTCTCAATTCTGGCTGATATCAACAGTGGAACCCTTTTTAAAGGTTCTTTAAAGGACTACCTGTATCAATAACGGATGTCTTTTCAAAGGTGCTGTTATCAACAGCAGAACCTTTACTTGATGGTTGTCTAAAGGACTAAATAACACAGGTTCTCCATTCTAACCTGTAACTTTCTTAAAGGTTGTTTAAAGGACTGTATAAAACAGGATCACCATTCTAGCCAGTATCTACAGCAGAAAGGTTCTTTAAAGGACAATAACAGAAACTTTCTTTAAGGTTCTTTACACAACAGGTTCTCCATTATAGAGACATTATAAAAATAACAGTCCTAAATTCAACAACAGCAACAACAGCAGCCACATAAGAAGAAGCTCCAGTGTGAAACACCTTCTTCATTCTAACTTGAACGAAGAGTAGAACCTTTTTAAAGGTTCCCTAAAAGACTATATAAAGCAAGTTCTCCATTCTGGCTTGAATCAACAGCAGAATCTTTTTAAAAACTTCGTTAAAGGACCTATAACAAGTTCTCTATTCTGGCTGGTATCAACAGCGGGCCCTTTTTAATAAATGTTCTTTAAAGCACAATAGACAAGTTCTTCATTCTTACTTGTGTCAACAGCAGAACCCTTTTAAAAGGTTCCCTAAAGGACTATATAAAACACATTATGTGTAAAGGTTCTCTAAAAGTCCATAATGGAGACATAATAATAAAAGTAATAACAGACAAAAATACAACAAAAACAAAAACAACAACAACCAGCAGCTTCAGGTGTGATCTCACTAGCTTTAGCCTAATGCTAATGTTCTGCACATGAACTTGAATGGATGTTCATAAACTCCTGACAAACACACACATACATACATACATACATACACACACACACACACACACACACACACACACACACACACACACACACACTCCCTCGTCAGTCCCACACCTGTACTCACGTGCGTTTGTTGGGTAAAGTGTGTGTTCTGAACACTTCCAGAGACTCCATGCTTTCTGCCCATCGCTGAAGGTGCACCAGGCGCCCTTGGACAGCCCTGCCAGCAAGTGTGTGTGTGTGTACACGTGTGTGTGTATGTGTGTGTGAGAGAGGTGGGAGGCACCTCAGCCCTGGCAACTCCAATCCCAGCCAGGGGCACTGGGGCAAAGATACAACCACACACAAGCAGTGTGTGTTTGTGTGTGTGTGTGAGTGTGTATGTGTAACTATGGGCCCCACCAACTGTGACATTAGTTTTATTAATTAACAGTTGTAAAAGTAAGTAATGTGTAGTTATATACTTTGGGCCCACCCTCACATAAAATAAATAAAGATACATAGTTTTTCACTTTTATCACAAGAAAACATTATACATACTTACAACAAATGTAACTGACTGGTTTTCAATATTTTATAGTCTGTAGTAACACATTTAGCCACAAACTATTGGTTTTGAAGAGACATTTCAGGTCTGTCTTTAGTGACTGACGTTCACTTTGTCAAAATTATAACTAGCCTAAACTAGCTAAAATTATGTCTTGCCTCCCCAGTCCCCAGATCTTTCTCCCATTAAGCTGCAATCAGGAGCTGGACGCACAAATTCCTCAGCAGCGTCCAGTAAATGAGACAGAACTGTTTACTGCTTGAAAAAGTGCTGGTAGGATTTGGACACAATTTATTTTCGAAACATTGCTGGAAAGGATGCTGTGAATCTGTGCTGCTGTGATAAAGGCAAGGGGGATTGTTTTCATGAAACTCATACATAAAACTATCACATCCATTAAACTACCACTACAGTGTATATTGTTACAGCTCAAAACCAGTTTTTCAAATGTTTTCTTATAATAACATACAACATACATAAACTTCTGGCACGTGATGTGTGTGTGTGTGTGTGTGTATACATACATTATTTTATATAACTATAAAATACAATTAAAATATAATAATAATAACAACAACAAAACAACAACAATAATATAAATACAATTATAATGATAAATAATAAAATCATTTAATACAGACACTAAACAATTACTAATATATAATTTAGTAAGTTTTAAACAAAAAGTCGGACACAAGAGGGCGCTGTTTCCTGCAAGCCTTCAGTTCACCTTCACAGCCACCTTCACCTTCTCTTTCACGCTCCCTTGCTCTCCACCCTTACCTGCCCTCTCTTCTTGCTCCCTTTTTTCTTCTCTTCTTTCTTTTTGCTCTCTTCTTCAGTCACCACTCTACTCTTTCTACTCTCATTCAGTCTTTCATCTTCCTCCCTCTCTCTCTCCCCTGCCCTCTTTTGCTCTTGTTTTCTCCCTCACTCTGTCCCATCTTAATTGCTCTATCTGCTTCTCTCTCTCCTCTTTCTTTCCACTGTCACCATTCTCTCTCTCTCGCTCTTTCTACTACTTTCTTATCCACTTTCTCTTTCTGTACCTCTCTCCCTGTCATTCTCTTTTCTTCCTCTCTCCCTCCTCCCCACCTCTCTCTTTCTCTCTCTCTCGATCTAAACAGTCGTGGTAATTACTCCAGAACATGACGGCCTTTTGATCCTCTCATCATTTCATCACACACACACACACACACACACACACACACACACACACAAACACGCACATTGTAGTTCTCATGCTTGAGGGCCCATATATAGAAACTAAGTGATCTGTACCAGGTGATCAGGAGGTAGACTGTTTCAGGAGGTGGACTCGGTTCAGTCAGACTCGGACATGGTTCAGCCAGACTCAGATTCGGGTCAGTTTGACTTAGACTCAGTTCAGTTAGACTCAGTAACTGGTGAACTGTCAGATGTATAAAAGTATAAATATAAAACTCTGAGTGTCAAGACGATGGTGTATCAACTATAATCCTGATCTTCTATTAACCTGCAATGTTGTTAAAAAAATTATTTTCCACAGCTCCAGTTAACTGCTAGAACTTAAGAGATTTTAAATGAAAGTGTTACGGTTTGTTTTTGGCACATAACATTTCATAAACACCATAAATAGAGATAAGCAGATAAAAAAATATACAAGAAAACGACCCTTTAATAAACCTACTAGCCCTATTAGGTTTATTGTACATATACAGATAATCATGTAACAGCACACACACACACACACACACACACACACACACACATTGAATGTATCTGCAGCCAGATTTACATCCCAGTGAACTACATCATTTTGTTGATTAGTTGGGACATTGTGTGGATGTCATTTTGTAGAAGGGGTGGGGACATTGTGGGGACGTCATTATTTTGTTGATTGAGGTAACGTTGTGGAGACATCACTATTTTTTCGACAAACATCATTATTTGAATATGTCACTATTCTGGCGGGGGGCAGTTGTGGAGAAGTCATTATTTTGGGAAGCAGTGGTGAATGTCATTATTTTGGGGGGAGCAGTTGTGGATATGTCATTATTTAGGGGCAATTGCGGAGTACTTGTAATTTTTGGGGGGCAGTTGTGGAGACATCATTAATTTATTAACAGGAATGCAGGTTATGACTAGTTTTGTTGACCGAGGTGGGCTGGAAACTTAAAAAACTAATAATTGTGTCTGAGGGTGAGGAGGAGTTGGAGGTTTTATCAACTTGGGCAGCTGTCCTGTTCACACCTGTCACTTTGGAGTATTAACACTGGCATAAATTATTACATAGCTATGGTGAAGGCTGACATCTACTGGTTGTTAGCAATCTTAGCCTCATAGCTCCCGTTCAGACGATGTTGATAATACAGTGTTCCCCCACAAAGTATATTTTTTTCATGGATTTAAGTGCTAAATTCTTAAGAAAAATATAATTTAATAATTCTGTAATGTAATAACGTAAATTCAGCTAAATTTCCATATACATTTCCAGCATTCCCCTATCATAACTATTTCCTGCATAGAGCTATCTCAAGTGTTTTGCTGGATGTACTTTTTACTGTTTTTACTGTATTTACCCTGCTTATATCAAAGAAAAGGACAGCGCATACCAAAGAAAACACGCCTGCATGAATTACAGTACAGTATATATAGGGGTAACATCGGGAGTTTAGATTCTTTAAAATGAAATTAAAGCGTTTTGGGAGCATATTTGGGGGCATATTAGGGGTTTACACTATAAAAATAGGCATTTTTAGGCATTTTTATAACAACATCACAAATTCACAGTTTTTCACAATTCATGGGGTCTACTGTATACTGAATAATTGTTTTATCAAATATCTGGGTGCTGTTTGTAAAGGAATAGAAATGTTTTGATGAAGTATTTTTACTGTAAAGAATGTCCACTACCCTAAAGTAAAGGTATCTACTGACTTCTAGAGTTAGCGACCCATTGACCATATCTGGAGTCACTGGAAATCTTATTATTGTGATGATTGGCGGCCACGAGGGCCCACTCTTTTCTGTTCTGTTTTGTTGGTTTGAGAACTTTTATTATGAAGTGGTGGTGGGTTTTCTTGGGTATTATTAGTTACAGCTGTGTTTAGTTTGGATTAAGAGTTTGGGTTTGTTTATTGGTTTGTGGAGAGTGGGGGTTTTTGTATTTAAATTCGTTTGAGATGGACCTAAGTTTTTGGTCTACCGTCATGCTTGATGTGTGCTTCTGCTCCAGTGTCCTGAGATCTTGTTTTGTGCTCTGTAAGGCCCTCGTGCCTGTTCATTTTGGTTTTTTAAAAATAAAGATTAAGCATGGAAGTCTGCGTATGCCCCTGCCCTCATTTGGGCGTAAGGGGAAGACGTGACAATTATAAGACTTAGTCAGACTATTCCTTAATATCGGCCCTTTCAAAGGTCAAACGATGTACCGGCCGGTTTCTGCAGCAGTGACCAGGGCTCTTTGTTATTGTTTATACAGAGAGGCTGAGAAACAGCAGCTCATTCAATCTGAACTTGTCGTCTCCCATTTCGATAATTAGGTTTTATTCATTCGGCCTTCGCCTGCAGAGCTCCCTTTGGAGATGTTTCTCAGGACTGTCCAGACTAAAGAGAAAGGAACGGTAACTAAAATCACGAAAGGAAGCAGACTGGACCATACATAGTTGCAAAGTCTGGACCATTAACTCAATTTAGATGCAGTTTAAAGCGACCACACATCAACCTCAATACAAATCAGCCACATTTACTTGTGTCTTTAGTCACTTTAGTCACAGCCTGTCACAGTAAAAAAAATATTCCCATTTCTCTCATTTAATCTACTTCATAAGATCAATATGCATAAGATTAGATAATATTTTTGAAATGAGGAGTGGCTCAATACTTTTGCGCTGTATGGCATGTAACTATTGGCAAATACACAACAATTACAATAAACTATACCACTGTAGCAAAGACACATTACCATAAACTACACCACTGTAGCAAAGACACAACAATCACCATAAAATACACCACTGTAGCAAAGATACAACAGTTACCATAAACTCCATCACTGTAGCAAAGATACAACAGTTACCATAAACTCCATCACTGTAGCAAAGACACAACAATTACAATAAACTACACCACTGTAGCAAAGATACAATAATTACCATAAACTACACCACTGTAGCAAAGACACATTACCATAAACTACATCACTGTACCAAAGGCACAACTACTATAAACTACACCACTGTAGCAAAGACATAACAATTACAATAAACTACACTACTGTAGCAAAGACACAACACATTGCCATAAATTACACCACTGTAGCAAAGACACAACACATTACCATAAACTACACCACTGTAGCAAAGACACAACAATTACAATAAACTACACCACTGTAGCACAGTAAATACCGTAAACTACACCACTGTAGCAAAGATGCAAAAATTGCCATAAACTACACCACTATAGCGAAGATACAACTATTACCATAATTCACATCACTGTAGCAAAGATACAGCAATTACCATAAACCACACCACTGCAGCAAATACATAACAACTACAATAAACTACACCACTGCAGCAAATACACAACAATTACAATAAACTACACCACTGTCAAAAAAAACAATTTGCATCAACTAAATTTCCGTAGCAAGGATACAATTACCATAAACTACACCACTGTAGCAAAGATACAGCAATTACCATAAATTACAGTCATTGATATTAATTAGTAACTCAACTAGCTACTGCTAGTTAAAATAAAATGCTGCAAAGCAATATGGAAATATGAAAATACTAGAAATTGTAATATTCCCAGTGTCAGCTAATTTTTATATTTTGTTTCTATATATTGTTTCTAAATTTTCGGTATAGCAAATAGCCTAAAATTCCAAAAAAGTATCATTTTCAGTTTTCTTTAAAAACTTCTACTAATTGACTTCCAACAACTGAACTTTTTGTTTTTTTGACACTTCAGCAGCACTAATAAGCACACAATTATAATATAATAATACAATGAAAATGCAGAATTACAAAAATATCACTTGTTAAGTAGGTTTTTATTTACATTTCTGTGTGTTCGGTGTATTTCTGTTCTCCAAACACATCTATAATTATCATAAAATTACAACAGTAATACCTTTAATTAACATGAAATTATGTCACGATTCTACTGCATATTCTGTTTTAATTTTTTCACTGTATTTGTGTGTTCTGTTACATTAATGAACATAAACTGACAAGACCACTTCACATGTTATTTTGACAAATATTACTGTGAATGTACAAACATTCAATTAAATATTAAAGTACACTTT
The DNA here is from genome assembly GCA_037576975.1 of Alestes dentex. Lineage (NCBI taxonomy): Eukaryota > Metazoa > Chordata > Actinopteri > Characiformes > Alestidae > Alestes > Alestes dentex. The sequence continues at coordinate 7,450 of JBBIGA010150888.1, read as the reverse complement.
CACTGTACTTACGTAATTTAACAGTGTTGTCTGTAAAATGACCACACAGTGGGCCACAAAATATTCTGCATTCCAAGTGTTTCTAATGAGCCCAAAATAATAACTAATAACAGCACTAATAGCACCAATAATACATTGAAAGAAAGTCAATATCACAGTACATTTTTGCTGTACTTCTGTATTTTTACAGTAACTGTCTGTAAAATGACCATATAAAGGAGGCCAAGAAACATTATATGGCTCTAATAATACACTGAAAATTGACAAATATTATAAAACGTAAACCAAGAAATTCAATATTACAGTGCCGTTCCACCATATTTCTGTATTTTAAAGGTCACTTTTCATACAATGATTATAGCTAGTGGGCCAAGAAATATTCTGCATTCCAGATGTTTCTAACGGGCCCAAAATAATAACTGGTAACAGCACTAATAGCACTGATTAAAAACACTGAAAATGTAATAATATTACAGAAAAACAAAGAAAGTCAGTATTGCAGTCCATTTACGCTGTATTTTCGTATTTTAACAGTACTTTTCCATAAAACGTCCACACAGTAATATTGAGAAATGCGCACGTCTTACCTCGCCACGTTTGTAATTTGCAGCATCGTGCAGAAGTTCAGGTCCACATTGGGAGTGTTTTGAATGTGTGAGTGATGCCACTGTGACTCAGCCTCTTGTCTTTCCTATTTTTCCCACTGCCTCGTTCCTCGCCCCGGCTCTTATCAGCTCTGAGTAACCCAGCACTCAGGACCTCTAGGAAGCAGCAGCTGGGCGAGAAGCTCGGGTGTGAAAACACGTCACTCTTTTTCTCTCCTCCTTTCCTCTGAATTCCAGCACTTCGTTTTCAGTGCGTTCACAGTTGAGAGTCAGCGAGGCGAGTCAGGGCGAGATAGCGGGGCTAAATTGGGCCGCGGTGAGAACGCGTCACTAAAACATCATTTTATAATCAAGGCGTGCAACGACTCCTACCCTAACATCAGTGACCGAAAACATTTTCATTTTCCATTTTTCATCTCTGTGAAATGTGCTGAACGTGTTTATAAAAACACTGATGAACTCATTTCACCACAGGATTTACACTAACCACACTGCAGTTTAAATAAACAACTAATTATCTTTAGATTATTACTGTAAACACGTGTTTATTATAACTATGTAAAGGGTAAACTGTGTAAACATAACTGTGTAAACGTGCATTTACTGCTCAAATTATAACTGTATACGTGTTATTGTTCAGATTATAACTGTAAACATGTGTTTACTGTTCAAATTATAACTGTAAACATGTATTTACTGTTCAGATTGCGACTGTAAACATGTGTTTACAGCTCAGATTATAACTGTTTAAACATGTGTTTACAGCTCATTATAACTGTGTAATGTGTATACTGTTGAGAATATAACTTTGTAAGCAGATTATAACTGTCTAAACATGTGTTTATTGTTAAGATTAAAAATGTAAACATGTGTTTATTGTTCAGGTTACAACTATGTAAATGTGTTTACTTTTCAGATTATAACTTTATACATGCATTTAATGTTTGGACCATAGCTGTAAACAGGTGTTTACTGTTTGGATTATAACTGTAAACATGCATGTACTGCTTGGATTACAACTGTAAACATGCGTTTACTGTTTGGATTATAATTTACACTTGTGTAAACATGTGGTAAGTGTTCAGATAATAACTACGTAAACATGTATTAACTGTTTAGATTGAAACTCTGTAAACAGATAAATAACTGGGTAAATAGCCTATAACTGTGTAAACATGCATTTATTGTTAAGATTATAAATGTAAACATGTGTTCACTGTTTGGGTTACAGCTGTGTAAACATGTGTTTACTGCTCAGGTTATAACTGTCAACAGATTAATGACTCTAAACGGATTGTCACTGTGTTTACAGATCAGATTCTGAGTTTACAAGCACTCAAAACACAACTCACGTTGCTATGGCAACACTTATTATTAATCTCTCTGATCTGAGGAGCAGTAAAAGGCCAACGAAGTGTGAAGGATATTCCTGTTATTCCTGGGATTCTGAAGAAACGGTCAACTCTTTAGGCATTAAAGGGTTAGCATGGTCAGTTTTTGCAAACTAGCAATGAAAGCATGATCTTTTCTATTAAAATACTGTGTAAAGCTAGGCATCTGCAAACTTTTTATGTGTGTGTGTGTATTTATGCTTATATTTATCTCTTTGTGTCCTCGTAATGACAGGAATACTGGTAAAGCTGCAGAAATTTTGCAGGTCCTCAACTGAAATCAGCTGTTTTTCACTGTACATTCAACTTTTTTAGGTTAAACTACAAAGCATAAAGGGCTGGTTGGTCACTGAGGTGAAAGGTCATGTTCAGGTTTAGGTGTACTGTTACTGAGGTTAAAGGGCAGGGTCAAGTTTAGGTGAAAGAGTAGCATTTCTGACATACAGTGTTACACAAGCCAATGGAATGTCCTCACAAACATAGTAATACCAACTTATGTGTGTGTGTATTCTAAGCCATAAGCTCAAATACCATCCAGGCCAAACAACACTGATTTCGCAACTGCTGTTCGTGGGTCAGTTTCACTTACGACCTCTAATGACCTCATACCATCATTAACGTACGCACACACACACACACACACACATACACACACATACACACACATACACACACACTTGCATTTAGTAACCTTTGGCATTAAACCCTAATGCTAAGCCCTTTCCTCCGCTGTACTTTAATTTAGGACTGAGAGGAATGGAGGACCAGCCCCTCTTCTTCCAGACAAATCCACTATCTAAAAGTGACAGTAGAGCACTGTGAGTGGTACTGGGTGGGTTAAAATGCTACTTAAAAGTGATTTTTGCACATTAAACAGCAGTCAAAATAATACAGTCTCCCAGGCTTTATGTTATTCAAATATTCAAATACTACTTATTCAAATACTACGAAACATTTGTTCCTGGAGATAAAATGCTGATCTGGAGTGTGTTCCCTCTTGAGAATGTTGTTTTCTCTATTACTGTGTAAACATGTGTTTACTGTTCACATTATAACTGTGTAAACATGTGTTTACTGTTCACATTATAACTGTGTAAACATGTGTTTACTGTTTGCATTACAACTGTAAACATGTTTCTTTTACAGATTAAAACAAGTGTTTAGTTGTTATATTATTATTTTAAACATGAGTTTATTGTTTACACTACAACAGTGTAAACGTGTATATTGTTTCTAGTATAATTGTGTAAAGATGTGTTTACTATTTATAGCTTTGTAACCATATTTATTGTTTACATTACAGCTGTGTAGCGTGTTTATGTTATAAGTGTTCAGATTATAAATGTAAACGTGTGTACAATTCAGATTCTTCAGTGTTACAGGTGGCCGTTTCGGACGACACCAGGGCTGCCATTAACAAAGCAGCACTGATCAGGAATCAGATTCCTCCGTTTTTATGATGTCACAGAAACTGACTCTAGATTAGCGCTCCTGCTCCTGAGGTGGTTTATAAAAACAGACCCCGATGTTTAAAAAGGAGCCACAGATAGCCACAAATAAACTGAAGCTCCGGTTCAGTTTATTTTTACAGCTCACTGTAAGTCATCCTGTGTCCTAAACCACGTCAGCAAGTCTGATCCACCTTAATGAAGAAGTTCAGTTAATATTTTCAGCTCATAGTAAGTTCTACTTACTATAGTTTATTGTTTACATTTTTTACAGCTCACTGTAAGTCATCCTGTGTTCTAAACCACGTCCACAAGTTTGATCCACTTTAATGAAGAGCTGGATGTTGTTTAAGGGTCCAGAGAAGTTGGGAATGAAAAGATTTGTGTGACTACTGATTTCCTGACTTCCAGTCTTAGTGATTTTAGCATCGTAGCTCCAGTTCTGAACTAAAGTAGGTAAATCAGGACTCCAGGTGTTTCTCGGCTCATCAACATCTGGGAGCTAGAGAATTGTGTGAATTTAAAGTTTTCCTTTAAGAAAAAAGGAACAGTGAAATGTGACTCAGTCAACGTGCTGATGGAAGCCTAAAAATATACCCTCAACCCCCCCACCCTCTGGTTGCTTGCACAAGACACCTTGTTCACCACATCCTTCCTTTACTGCTACATCTCACCCCTGGTTATTGATTAGTAAGCAATTACTGAACACCAATCAGGTTCCAGTGATCTTCTCAGGTCCTACAGCTGGATCTGAGCACAAAAAAGAGGTTTTACACTGAGGCCCTGATTTAGCACCTCATTTAAGGGTGTTAATAAACACTGTATCAAGTTTGTGATCTCATAATCAATTATAATTAATCATAATTAGTCATTACAATCTGGATTAAGTTTGTTGCCATAATAAATGAATAAGCCTCATAATGTAAATTATAACAGGTCACTCCAGTACAGTTTAACAGATCAGTTAAGGGTGTTAATACAAACTACATCATGTTTGTGATGTCATGACCAAGTATAATTAATTATAATTATAATATAATCATTACAATCTGTAATCAGTTATTCAGCAAAATAAAGCGATCAGCGTTTTCAAATGCCCAGCCTTATAATATAAAAGATAATTATATTAAAGTAACATATCAGTCTAATTTATAAGAAAACCAAAATCCAACACATTTACGCAAACCCCACCCCTATTCAGCCTACAGAAGCTTAGCCCCACCAACTCAGGTACAGGTTTGTTGAATGGAGCACAATATAGGACTGCCAATGAGAACAGAGCAGATTTACATATAATCAGTCTTAAAGGTGCAGTAACAAAACAATGGCAAGAGAGGGAGAGGCAAAAAGGGGATAAAGAGACGAACGAAGAGAAGAGAGAAGAAATGAGAAGGAAGAAGAAAGAAATAACAAGAGAGAGAAAGAATAAGAAAGACAGAAAGAACAAGAAAAAAGAAAGAACAAGAAAAAGAAAGGAAGAATGAACAAAAGAGAGAGAGAAAGAAAGAAAGAAAGAAAGAAAGAAAGAAAAGGAAAGAAAGAAACACTCTTTGTTAGACCTGTTATACAGTGTTTGGGTGCAGGAGTCTGTATTGTATGTACTATGTAGGGAACAGGGAGCCGTTTGGGATGTAGACCTGCTGCTTGTCTGTGTTACTCTTGTCCTCTTCTGTGTGTCTCACTTTACGGTGGTGCACTGGTCAGAGTTTAGTTCAACTAAGGACAAATTTGCTCAACCTTATTAACCATGGCCACCAAAGACAGACTGAGTTTAGAAACATTAATGTAGGCTGGGACAGTGGACGCCGGGGTTGTCAGACTTTTGCGCAGCACGGGATCTGACCATATCATGGCGAAACCGGAGATTTCACAACGCACTAAATCATTTCCGAAAAAGAACTGATTCACGGTGAGGTCACAGATTTAAAGGCCTAAAGTCCAAGCATCCTGAATGCAGAGAGGTCAGAGAGGTCAAAGAGCTCAGAGATTCAAGATTCCATGAATGTTTATTTGTCACATACACCATTATACAAGTACAGCATGTAGAGATATGTGTCCCTGAAACTATGAGACTGTACAACATAGTTACAATAAATGAAAGATAATATTAAGGCCTAAAACTAATAAAAAAATATCTAGAAAAATATATATTAAAATAAACAAGTATAAACAAGATCTGAATTGTGTGTGTGTGTGTTAGTAAATGTGCTTTTCTTCCTCAGCTGAAGTCCTGAGGACTTACTACACTATAGAGACAAAAGTATTGGGACACACCTGTTTTTCAGGGTTCGGGCTAGGCCCTTACTTCCACTGAAGGACAATCTTAATGCTTCAGCAGACCAAGACATTTTAGACAACGCCATGGTTCCAACATTATGGACACAGTTTGGGGAAGAACCTTTTTTATTCCAGCATGACTGTGTCCCAGTGCACAAAGCAAGCTCCATAAAGACATGGTTGGGTGAGTTCAGTGGGGAAGAGCTTGATTGGCCCACACAGAGCCCTGACCTCAACCCCATCCAACACCTTTGGGATGAACTGGAACGGAGATTGTGAGTCAGGCCTTCTCGTCCAACACGTGCCTGACTTTATAAAAGCTCTACAGAATGAATGGACACAAATTCTCACAGAAACTCCAAAATCTTGTTGAAAGCCTTCCAAGAAGAGTGGAAGCTGTTATAGATGCAAAGGGGGGACCAACTCCATATTAAAGTCTAAGTATTTAAATGCAATGTCATTAAAGTCCCTTTTGCTGTAATGGTCAGGCATCCCAATACTTTTGTCCATATAGTATATCTCAAAATGATTACTTACAATCTATAATTCTGACTTGCTATCTCATAATAATGATTTGATCTTGTAAATATGACTAACTCAGAATAATCTGATCCAACCTCAAGCTTATGACTTTAAATGTCATGAAAATAAGTTTTCTCATATTTTTTGAGACAGTAAATCATACATTTGAGATATTAAGGCATAATTTTGGGATCATAATCATAAATCATAATTACAAGTTGCAAATCATAATAATGAGGCGATCTCTCATAATTCTGAATTAGTATCCCATAATTATGACTATCACATAGTTATAACTTGGTATCTCATAATTATGATTTACTATCTCAAAATTATGACTTACTATCTCATATCTATGGTTTAATATCTCAGTTACAATCAGCTAGAACTAAGTAATACAAAATATAGAAAAAAATATATGCAAGTATAAGCAGGATCTGAAGTGTGCAAATGCAGTAGAGTAAAGTCTGGACTGTAAAGTGCAGTGTGTTGGCTTATTGTTGACGTAAATAAAATTGCAAATAAAAAACAGATGTTGCGGGTCATGAATGAAACAGGAGTTACTTTAGAAAACACATGTGATAATCAAGCTTGTAAACAAGGTTGTAATGTAGAGCAGAGCAGCATAAAACACCTGTGCCTGCCCTTCACTCTCATCCAGACCAGGGTCAGCAAGCAACCTGGCCACTTTATTGGAAACATCATCTTGTGCTTCCACTCACTGGCCATTTCAATGGAAATATTGTCCTTGTGTTTGCGATAAGGCGGAGCTATAAGGGAGAGGTTTCCGATAAAATGGCCGTGAAAGTAATATTCCATGTTTGATGAAACTCCTGAGCCGTAACTGTGTAATAATGTGCTTCGAATCGATTTTCTGACATTCCCGCGGCATGAGGTGCTGACGAAGTGTGTAACACACTGTGGTGTGTTCAAGTTTTGCGTGGTGTAGAACATTTTCAGATGTTCTACAGTTTTTGAGAGCAGTGCACAGTCTCCTGGGCCAAATGTGCTGGCTCTGCTGTGTGCATGTTTGTGTCTGTGTGTGTGCCTGGTTCTGCTGTGTATGTGTGTGTGTATATGTGGTTCTGCTGTGTATGTGTGTGTGCCTGGTTCTGTTGTTTATGTGTGGTTGTGTGTGTGTGTGTGGTTGTGTGTGTGTGTGTGTGTGTGTGTGTGTGTGTGTGTGTGTGTGTGTGTGTGTGTGTGT
>JBBIGA010150865.1:0-18699 GCA_037576975.1 Alestes dentex | reverse complement strand
TGCTGGAATAGAAAAGGTTCTTCCCCAAACTGTGTCCACAAAGTTGGAAGCATGGTGTTGTCCAAAATGTCTTGGTAAACTGAAGCATTAGGATTGCCCTTCACTGGAAGTAAGGGGCCCAGCCCAAACCCTGAAAAACGTTTGTCCATATAGTGTAAAACGAATGCCCATGCAATCAGATGAAAGTGTGATATTTTCAACAAAAAGCCAACCATGTGAAACAAAGAAGAGAGCTGAGAGAAGTGCAGGGTTTGCTGGACATTTGAGCAGACGAGAGAATACAGGAATAACTGGATGCGACACACAAGAACTGAGATATTCCATGTCAGGCTGAAAATACTGCGGGTTCAGTATCTGAAGGTCCTACTCAAAGGCGGGAAAAGATGGTGTAGTGAGAGTTTGATGACGTAAGGTGTGCCCAGGTCTGAAACATTAAGCTTAATGTGAGTACAGACCACTGGGGAACTGGGGAGGGGCCACAATTGCGCTTGGCCATGGTACAAGGCAACCAGGCCTAGCGTGAGTACACTCTAAGAGGACTACAGCTCCCACAATGCACTGCGGCAGCCAGCTACTCCCAGTGTTTTCTTGTGAATGAGAGCGCAGAGAGCAGTGATTGTTTTGAGTTTGTCCGTGGTAATTACGCACTGCGTACAAAGCGAGGGCACTTACAGGCACTTCCCAACTCAAACATTCATATGATGCTAAACAGAAATTCAGTTATGAAAGTGACCTTCAAGCAGCAGTTTGTCAGGTTGTCCGTCAAGACGTGACCGTAAACTCTGAGAGCCTGAGGTGAGTGCTGTTTTTCTGCTTGCTGCTGAAGCTGGAGAGCTAACTTCACCAACAGCAAGACTGCTTCTTCATTACGTTCCATAGAATATGATGATTTCTGTAATGTGCATTAGATGCTATGGAAGAATAGTCTACATTAAATTACTAAATGATAGGATGTAATTGGACCAAATACATCCATCAATAGGCTGTAATTGGACCAAAAGTTTTGCACACAACTGCATGTTCACTCTGCCCTAGACAAGGATATGACAACCAAATTGATCACAGTCGGTGACTTTCTTTAGAATATTTGCTTTTGTTCATATAATGACCTCAGACTGTTTTGCATGGATTGGGTTATTCAATGGTATCACGTATTACCAGAGCTAAAAGAGAAATCCTGTTTTGTGGAACAGCCCCTTCAGGTTCAACCAAGAGCTTCTGCTGAGGAGTTAAAGTCCAAAAACGTGTCTCAGAAGTGGAAACGCCAACATATACAACTTGAGATTGTTTCCTTTTTTTCTTACCTTTGCAAAGCGAGGCTCCAGGGGGAAATAGGCCATTTTCTTGCCAAGCGGAGTGAGAGAGACCTGATCGTCCTTCCTCTCCACGGCCCCCAGCAGATCCAGCTGCTCTACTGCCATTCGCATAGACTCTGTCCAATCACAATCAGACGCCTCTGTAACACTGCAGGTTTAAAAGCACCGTCTGCACATTTATACAAAACCTTGTATCTCTAAAACAGTAACTTCGTAAAAGGGGAGGAGGATAAACAGGATTTTATGTATACATGCATGTGTGTACATATAAAATGCAAGATAACGTAAAAAATTATTTTCCCCATGTCACTCTGGATCATTTTTATCGTCATTAATGACAAGGTCAGTTAGTGTTTTCAAATTATGCACAAAAATGGAGATATATGGTTTTGTTACGACTGTGAAAGACTATGCATCTCCGTTCTGGTAGATAAGGGAAAAACCTTCCCATCTTACAATGGAAGTGAATGTAAAACGGTTGTTTTGACAGTACTGCTGTTCTCTATGAAAATGAACAAAAGTACACCATATAGCATAAACAGGAGATCAACCCTTTTACTTAAGAACTCATTGCAGTTCGAAGCAACCAAAAACAATGAATCAATGAATCAAGGTCACATGAAAAGGACATCAGCCGTTTTGGTAGTATACTCGACGCCAGTATGTGGTAGTATAAATCACTCTTACCAGGTGAAGGCTTGGACATGAAATCAAAGTTTAGCACATCCGGAACCCCCAGAGCCAGGAGCTGCAGTATCACACCAGCCAAGTTGCACCTACAAACCCCATAAAGAAAGTGTTATTCAAATGAGTAATCATGAATGAAGGCATAAAAACAGGTACACACCCTCAAAAGAGAACACATTTCTGCCCATTGTAATGCACAATTACTTTTTATTTGCTGAATTAGATGGACCACATAGATAAAATACAATAAAACTGTGCAATAAGGTGTGGAACATTTTGTTTTCTTTTTTTCCCCCCCTTCACGATCTCCTAATACTTAGAAAAATAAACCGAAATATTGCACTAAAACTTGCGTATGACATACAGACATCTTAATTGTGTTCTCTGTAGAGCAGCGGCCCCCAACCTTTTTTGTGCAACGGACCCGTTTCATGTAAAACAATGTTTTCATGGACCGGTATAGATACAACTAAAAACAAAGTGTGTTTGTTTTTTATTCATTTTTGCTAGCTTGTGGGCTAAATTTTTGAAGTACCGTATCACATGACCGAGACGAGCGTTTTTTTCAAAATACAAGATCTTTCAGACTCTGATAATCCGTGCGGCCCGGTACCAAATGACTCAGGGACTGATACCGGTCCACGGCCCGGAGGTTGGGGACCTCTGCTGTGGGGGATGTGTACTTTCACTATGAAAATCAAGAAAACATGCTATTTGACCAGGATAGCATACTTATAACTCCAATAAACACTATTTTTATAGCTGTCAGAACTGACAATTCAGCCACGACTACAAATGTGGACACTCTGTGGAACAGTAAGCTAAATTACATAATATATATTTATAGCAGCAAATAAGCTGCTACCTTAGCTTCTTGGCTTAGTTACTGCCATAGAGATGCTGTTATTTTTTTACACTTGCTAAAAATGTGTCAATTTAGGCTTAGATAACCTTGTTTGACCACGATCTCAGGACCTCCAGGCTAAGAACTACTAGTTCATTATATGAGCTTTTGGAGAGCGTTTGTGTATTTCTGGAGACGTAAAATGACATTCTGAAAATATCTGAAAAACAAACAAGGGGGATTTAAGGTAAATTTTTGCTCCCAGCTGACAGACCTAAAAGAGACATGTATGTCTGATCCGTTGCACTGTAATCCACATCTAGACTAGAATCCATTAAAAACGTGTAATCCCTATGAAATACCTTTGTATTTCAGGTATGGTCATATTGGCTAGGTTGTCAAACTCTTCCTCGGTGTAAAGGCGATAGCAGGAGCCCGAGTCCTCTCTGCCTGCCCTGCCCGCTCGCTGCCACGCCTGTGCTTTAGACACCCGCTGCACGGCCAACACCTCCAAACCACTGTCTGACAAACACAGCACACAGCAAAAACAGCACATCACACCATCTGCAGTGGGGATGAGTTCATTTCAGACTGCTTGGACACTTTCAGACTGACTTTACACTTGCTTTTGCATCATATCACAAACCGGCATGTGTGCCATAATGTCTTGTCATAAAACAGTGTTTCCACGAGTAACATTAAATAAAAAATAGATAATTAAATAAAAATAGATTTTAAAAACAAAATAATTAAAAATCAGTTGGTAACATGACTACCACTATTGGCACACCACAGTTAACCCAACCCCCCGGCCCCCCCAAAGCAACAAAAACTGTCCATCATCCCCAATCGTACTGACCAAACACACCAAATCTCAAAACCTACAAAAAAACCATTAACAACTAACAGCACTCATTAAAAATGCTGATCACTGAGCACCATTCGATTGTGAGGAATCTCCAACTGCTAGTGGAACAGTAACATTTTAAAGCCCCAAATACTTTATGACAAATAACCCGATGAGTGGCTCTCACCTGGATTATAGCGCTTGGCTTTCACCATCCCGGTGTCAATGACGTATTTGATACCAGAGATGGTTATGGACGTCTCTGCAATGTTGGTGGAGAGAACGACCTTCCTACAACCCTGCAGAGGAAGAGCATTACTGAACGTCTCAATACAACGAATGATTTTAAGCTTATTGCACAAACACGATCAGAGGCATGTTTCCAAACAAGCACAGAAATTCAGGCAGTGGGTGTGAAATGCTCTTTGCTTTACACATGTTTACTATTTTCTTGCTGGTCAACTCAAAAGCTTTAGACAATCCAGAATTAAAGGTCAGCAGCAAATAGTTATCATTTTTTGGCATCTGCTACATACTGTACCATTCAACTTCTACCATTAACAATAGTCTGCTAAACTCCTTTCAGACTGTACAGTGGTCCAGTAATGGCACACCCATTTAGCCGTATGTGAATCTGCTTAGTGAATCTATTAACTCCTATCAGAAGGTTGTGTTCCTGTGGTTACCTTGGGTGCAGGCTGAAAGACCCTGAGCTGCTGGGTGTGAGGTAGTGAGGCGTACAGGGGAATGACTGTCATCGGCCCACATGTGTCTGGTAGGTGCTTGGCAATGTCCCGGCAGGTTCGAGCCAGCGCCTCAATCTCCTCCTGACCAGTCATGAACACCAGGATGTCATGAGATGAAGGGGCTTCCTGCAAAGTAAACCTCTATTTGAATCACAAAACACCCGACACCCATGTCTTTTTTATTTCCCGCCCAGAGCTTAACCTGCTGAAGTGTCTTCTCATTTCATTTTTGATTTTGACAAATGAATTTAGGTTACTGGAATAAGAACCAGAACCAGAAACCCTTATTTATCCTGGAGGAAATTGCTTGTTATTTCCTTATTATTACTGCAATGACAAACAGAGACACAAAGACAACAACAATGAAATATAAAGTTTAAATAAATACGATAGGTAAGAAACATCCAGTTAAGTGAATTCACTAACACAGATAGTAGTTAGGACTATGTTATTGCACGTAGTCGCGCAGTAGTATACAAGTAATATTGAAATAAGTAGTGATCTTCACATGGTAAGACTATTTATTGCACATGATGAAAAGATTTAGTACATTATTTTAGAAAATGTCACATGATACTGCACATGGTAAGACTATTGCACAGTGTTAGCACCTGATTAGAGCACTACTGCACATCATAGCACAATAATGCACATAGTGATACATAATGATAGTGATTTAAATCCGGTAAGAAATTGCAGAACAAAGCAGCATCAGGCTATTGTACAGATTATTGTATCGATGTGTGATAGAGGAGCTGGAGTCTGATGATGGGGGGAAGGAAGAATTTCCTGTGACGATTGGTGGAGCATATTTCTTATCAGATAATGTATTCTGCAATAGCACACAAGGTCTATAACCTGACAAAATAGAAGACTGGTTACAAAGCTGTCTGACATAGTTTTCATTACTGGGGGGACAAAAACCACAAATGGGCAAAATAAGCAAAAAGTATGAGCTTTTGCAGTTTCGTGCTGGGAACTGTAGTCCAAACTGACACATCGAACTTCTATTCACTAACAGCATGGCACCAACCAACAGAAATGGACAAATAAAACAATTAACAAATGAAGTACACACTAGTAACTGAAATAACTAAAAAATAACATTATTTATGATGATGATGATGATGATGATGATGATGATGATTATTATTATTATTATTGCACTGTTACCACAGCTGGCTATTGTTTTCATTTTCTTCAAAAGACCTGGCACTTTTTCAAAGTTCTTCACTTTTGTAAAACTACACAGCAACTACTAATATCTCCGCAATTATGGTCGTCACTGAAGGCTCACTTTCCCTTTGATCTGATTGGTCAACACAAGAAAAATGCTTATTGGACGCATGGGGTACTCTGCATAAAAAACCCGTGTAACTCAGAAGGCTTACTTCATTAAAAAAAAGAAAGCCAGTCGCACCCCTCTAATTGAAAACTGTAAAGAAGGGCTACAGCCCACCAAAACATGTACGTGTGCAGACCTCCCTCTTTAACTGGGATTTCAGTAAGCCCTTGTTAGAGTGAAAAATGCACTGTGCAGTGTGTCCCTCTATCAGAGTTACTAACCTGGTGGATCTGAAAGATGGAGACCAGCGCTGCCTGCAGATAATCTGACTGGGGCTGCTTGGTATAGTAGATTTGAATAGGATGCTGCCTGCCCTCCAGGTACAGCACAGGGGACTTATTGAAATACTGAGAAAACAGGTCCACATCCATGGTGGCTGACATGACAAGGACCTGGGGGTGAAAAAGTTCAGTTTAGTTGGAGATACAACACAGTGCTGGATGGTTTTGGGCCTATGAGCCACACTGTGTTTATTGCTCACCTTCAGAGGTATCTTATTCTGCTCTTTGCGTTTGCGCTGGGCGCTCTTCACTACGCCAAACAGGACGTCTGTGTGGATGGTACGTTCATGAGCCTCGTCCAAAATTACCACAGTGTAGCGCAGCAGCAGAGGGTCCCCTATCGCCTCTCGCAGCAGCATGCCATCAGTCATGAACTTAATCTTGGTCTCCGAGGACGTCACATCCTCAAAACGCACCGTGTAGCCCACCTGAGAGGGGCAAATTGTGGAAAAGTTAACAGTGAAAAGTTTGGTTTGAGTGGAAGTGAAAGAGTCAGTAGTCAAGTTCAGTATTAAAATACTTGTACAAAAACTTAGGTATCATTACTACACGTTAAATGGTATGTTATCCTACCCAAGAAAGCTCAAACAAGTATGTATATTTCTTGTAGAAACAAAAGCTAGCTAATGGCGGATTCAGGATGTAGTTCACGCATCTTTCAATAGGTATAGTTTATAAAATCCCAGAGACATGGAGTGCAGCTAAAGATACTAAAAAGTCAAAATATTATTTTGTTTATTTAGGACCACTTATAAACAAAACAAATCATGGCGACAACAGTGCAAACATTCCGACATCCAATGCACCTAAAATACTATTATCTGGACATCTCTCTATCTATTGGCGTGGTGGCTGCCACGGACAAAGACTGCAAGCAGAAACACTATATTTGTAAGGATATTTGTATATATACTATATTTGTATATATACTTTCTTTGCTCTGCACAATTTTAGCCAATCCTATTTACCTCCTTATTCTCTCTCGGCGCTCGATTTCAACCTGTTCTGTTGGTTTAGAGCCTGACTTGCCTTGCTCTTGCTCCAACCTCTTACTCTCCAGCTTGAGCATTTTATGCTGGACCAAAAGGATGCTTTAAGAGAAGCACAGCACATAACAACCTTCAAGATTTACAAGATTACAGCACTACTAAGGAGCTCTCGTGTAGTTTTTTAGGGTCTTCAGTACTTAACTGGGCCACTTTTACATCTTCTTGATTAACTGTTAAAGTGAGTTAACAGTACTTTTACTTGAGGTTGATCTAAGGCTATATCTATCAATGTCTAAAGTGTGTGTGTGTATAAAGCGTCCATTTGTCATTCGTAAACACACCAAAGTACAGAGTGTGAACAAGATGAAATTCTCTCTCTGCATTAAACCCATTCATCAAGTGAAGCAGTGGGCAGCCAGGAACACGGCGTCCGGGGAGCAGTGTGTGGGGACGGTCTCTTGCTCAAGGGTACCTCAGTGGTGCCACTAGCAGTCCTGGGATTCAAAACTACAACCTTCTGTTCACAGGGGCAACTCCCTAACCACTAAGCCACCAGCTGTTACTCTCCAGCCATGCTTATGTGTCTGGTCAGTAAAACTCACCAGCTTTCCCAGGGGACTGTTCTTCTCCTGAGCCACCCTGCCTGCCAGAGAGATAGCAGCCACACGGCGGGGCTGAGTGACTGCAATAAGGCCCTGCCGTCCGACTCCAGCTTCATACAGGTACTGAGGAATCTGCGTGGTTTTTCCAGAACCAGTCTCTCCTGTAAAGGAAAGTAACGATAAGTAAAGTAAAGTAAAGTAAAGTGGCCCCTTACAGTCACATGTGAGCACATCTCAGCACAGCACACAATGTGAACAGGGTGAAATTCTTTCTCTGAATTTAACCCATTCACCAAGTGAAGCAGTGGCTAGCCACCAACGGGAGCACCCGGGGAGCGGTGTGTGGGGACAGTCCCTTGCTCAGGGGTACCTCAGTGGTGTCACTAACAGTCCTGGGATTTGAACCCACAACCTTCTGATCGCAGGGACAACTCCCTAACCACCAGGCCATCAGATGATGTGTAAGCTTATACACACAGCTGCAAGTCTTTCTGAAATTTCCTTACAATGACTGTGACAGGAAGCAGCAGTCTTCTGAGTTTTATATATAGTATTGATGGTATATAAAAAAGCAGCAAATCTGGAAAGAAAGGGTTCTTCAAGGACTATTTTGCCACATGATGCCCTGCTTGTACTTCTCCACCACTCAGGCCAAAGCTTTATCTCAAAACAATCGTTAATCATCTCAAGCATCAGGCAGTGTATTATTATTCACTCCATGTGTTAGTGAGGGAGCTTTTAGAGGCTGTGTTACTAATTTCTAATAAAGGGTTGTCGTGTCTATCCTTACCTTGTGTCTGATGTTTTCTTGCCATAACATTTTAAAGAGTACTGTTTATATTTAAGACTGGAGCTGTTTGAAAATTTCCAGTCCACCTTAAAGGGCGCAGCAGTGCAGTGCTCCTGCAGAAGAGCCCCAGGAGTGCCCTGGTTAAGGTGGAGGGTGAAATGTGGAGTGAGATGAGGTCAGCTGTGTGTTTGGGTTGGTGTGGGTGGCAGGGTTTACCGATGAGCACTGCGTTCTGGAGCTGTCTGAGCTGGGTGATGAGCTGGGACCGGGCCTGGTAGATGGGGAGCTGTTTCCTCTGAGCCTCTATGGGGAGCGGGGCACCTCCTTTCCTGGGCAGCAGCATGCCAGGCTTCTGACCGAGGCGGGAGAACGGAGAGCCCGGCTTAAACTTCTTGGCCGGAGGAGGATCGGGGTCGTGGGGCATGATCTGGGGGGCGCCGAGCCAAAGGAAGCCCTCCTTCGTGCACTTAGTCTCTGACTTTAAGTCTATAATATAAAAAAACGTCTTTTTGTTGAGGTAGAAAAGTGACTCGCACTGCAGCTGTTTACCTTCCGATAGGAGTCGCCTCCCACGTGGCTTACGCTTTGACGTCGCGCGCATTTGACGTAGTGCGTGTGCGTGTGTGTTTTTTTTCCACTGTATTTAACCCATTCACCAAGTGAAGCAGGGGGTCGCCAGGAACACAGTCACTTTAAACTATTATTCATATATAAATATATATTTTTTGGTTGTGTGCGGTGACTAATTGGAGGAAGAGAGACAAATTGCAAACTTTGTAATTTGCATTTTCTTACAGGGTTTAAATCACATTATCATTGTGTGTATCACTGTGCATTATCTTGCGATGAAGTGCAGTAGTCTTACTGTGTGAAATACCATGTTAAGTTTTCTAAATGGGTGATGAATCATTTCATTACATGCAATAGCTTATTAGTGGATTCCCTTAACTGAAAGTTTCTTATCTATAGTATTTATACCCAGCATTTGTCTATATGTGTGTATTTCAAATTGAGTTTGTTTTTTTTTTTTTTTTTTACAGTGGTATTTTATTCATATTTTATATTGTTCTCGTCTGTGTCTGGGTGTCTGTGCAGTCGTAACACAAGCAAGTTCCTCTGTGAAGTTTTCTGATTCTAATTCTGATAATGAAATTAGCCCAGCTATGAGCAGTTTCAGCTTAGACCCATTTTTATTTGATTGGAAATTGAAACAAGACATTTTTAAAAAGTTAAAACGTGCAGGAATGCAACTGATGGGCCAAGAAAGGAAGACAATCTCTAAAAGATACTAAATAAAAGTACATGGACTCAGTAAGTGTAAATCTTTCAAAATAATACGTAAGTACAATAACAGTTACTCAAGCAAGTACTCACTTATACACTTTCCCATTTACTGAAGTAAATGCTTCTCTATTGAGAGATTATTATGCACCATATGGATAAAAGTATTGGGACGCCTGACCATAACACCAATAGAGATTTTAATGACTCCACTCTTCTTGGAAGGCTTTCCACAAGATTTTGGAGTTTCCCTGTGCCCATTCATTCTGCAGAGCATTTATGAGACACCGAAGAGAAGGTCTGGCTCACAATCTCCGTTTCAGTTCATCCCGAAGGTGTTGGATGGGATGGCTCACCTGACCATGTGTTCATGGAGCTTGCTTTGTGGAGCGGGACACAATCATGATGGAATAGAAAAAGTTCTCCCCCAAACTATGGAAGTTGTTCAAAATGTCTTGGTATGATGAAGCATTAAGATAAATGTCTTGGTATGATGAAGCACTCTTCACTCGAAGCAAGGAGCTTAGCCCATATCCTGAAAAACAGGTGTGTCCCAATACTTTTGTCCATCTGGTATATGATTACATAATATATATTTAAAGTCCTAGCAGGCGATCAAAGAGATTGCAGTGAATCAAAGTACAATTCGGTAATACTGACACTCAAAAAGTGTCATTTTTTGAAGCTGTTCAGAAAATATGTAAGAGTGCTTTGCAGTCCCTACAGTATAAAATGCCTCTGGATGATTGTTTTTAATAGGTAGCTTGTGAAATTGGTGATTAAACCTACTAGGATTTCAATAATGCTTAAATAAAGTGTGTTAAATGGTTTCATGCAATTTTCTTTGGAATTTATTGAATAAAATTAACTGTTAAATCATAAAATAAATCATGTTTGTCATTCAAGGAATCATATCTCTTGCAAAAGTATTTCTTCCATAAAAAAAGACCCTGGCTTTCAGATTTTAATTGTTTTTCTGCCGCAAAACAAGTTACTGAATCTCTTCATGTGTCTGTATGGAGCATAGTGTTCTTTAGTTTTGTATTTGTTTGAATGCAGAAAACAAGTTGGCCACAAGAGGGCGACATACACTTAAATGTTGGTCCCACATGTGAAGCAATTTGTGTTGTCTCCCCTTTGCAAGCCCATGTACATACACTATATGGACAAAAGTATTGGGGCACACATCTTAATTATTGAATTCGGGCGGACCCTTACTTCCAGTGAAGAACAATCCTAATGCTTCAGCATACCAGGACTTTTTGGACAACGCCATGTTTCCAACTTTGTGGACACAGTTTGGGGAAGAACCTTTTCTATTCCAGCATGACTGTATCTCAGTGCACAAAGCGAGCTCCATAAAGACGTGGCTGGATGAGTTCAGTGTGGAAGAACTTGACTGGCCCACACAGAGCCCTGACCTCAACCCCATCCAACACCTTTGGGATGAACTGGAATGGAGATCGTGAGCCAAAATCTTGTGGAAAGCCTTCCAAGAAGAGTGGAGTCCCAATACTTCTGTCCATATAGTGTACCAGAAGTAAGTGGACGCACTTGTCTTTTGTGTCCATTACGCCCCAGTCAGCATGATACAGTTTGGGATTTCAAGAGCCCATATTTTTTGTTTGCATTTTGCTTTTCCTTGAAATTCACTTGTAACATGTCTATGGGTTTTATGTTCAAAACCTGCAATCGCTTTTATTCCCATTTTCCAGCCGATTTTCCAACAGGCTATTTTCGTTATTGTGTGTTACAACTGTAATAGATGCAAATCAACCGTATTCTGATTGGCTGCACCTCTTTCAAAAAGTCTGAAACACTGACACATGCCTTATAACCACATTAATAGTGGGTTTGGCTGAACTGCTGTAAGATAAATAAGATGCAATTAGACGTGTTGCTCTTCATTACAAAGACTGAATTTAAAATGAAAACTTCTCACATATGGACCATTTGAACTGGGAAGTGAATGGTGTGTGCACCCTGCAGTGGGCTGGTGCCCCTGCCTCGCATCCATTGGTTCTGGGATCGGCTCTGGGTACCCACAACTCTAGTGAGGAACAGAAAATGAGTGAGTGAGACTGTGTGAACTGGGAAGTATGAGGTAAATTTGGAAGCCTTAACAGTGCTCAAAATAAAAAAGTATACAGCTCTGGAAAAAAAAAAAGAGACCACTGCAATTTATTTTTAAATCAGCATCTCTGTGAGTGTGACACCCTTTCCATGCCAGTGTCTGTTAAATTCCTACACAAGCACCTCATTCTGCTTTATGAGATACTGCTTAGTGATCACCTGAATCAAATCTTATTAAATGAGGAACAGTATAAAAACACTGCTGTAATCAACACTCTCCTCTCACAATGAGACCAGTTGGATGGTAAAACCCTACTAAAAGTACGTCAAAGGTGATTACTGTCATTTTGTTTTAGAGTGAACTAGAGATTTGTTTTCTTTGAATTATTCAAGTTCTGTAAACACTGCGTCATTTCTCTCATTTTGAAAATAAGGTAAAGCTGTTCAGTTCAGTTCTTGCACCTATAAAGGATAAAACCTGAGTAACTGAACTTTTTTTGCAGTGGTCTCTTATTTTTTCCCTGGAGCTGTACATTCAGCCTCTCACTCATTAATGGGGTTGCTGGAGAAAAGGGTGAAAGGTGGAGAAACACCCCGGAGAGGTCGTCACTCAATCGCAGAGGAGACGCACAGATAAACAAACTCACACCCACAGTCGTATATAGGAGCAATTTAACATCTCCAGTTCATCTGACGTAAGTGTGTTCGGACTGTGGGAGGAAACCAGAGCTCCCAGTGGAAACCCACGCGGACTCATGGAGAACATACAAACTCCACACAGTAATGCCCCTGGCCACCCCAGCTGGGAATATCGTGCAAGAATTTCTTTATTTGAAAAATGTTATGATATGGGCCCTTTAATATACCTCTACTATACCAAATAAACCATTTAAGCCAATAAGCTGGGCCTCCTGGCCAACGCTGATTCAATTTCCTGTCCAAGAGTGGTTCCCACAGAGAAAAAAAAGACAGGCCACACATTATGCATGTCGGACGGGGTGGCAGAAAGGTCTTTTAGTATTTAGTGAGAGTACTTAGGTCTCAATTACCTAGCCATATAGGAATGAGCCTAATGAAAATTATACACACATGATGTTTACCTGCAGCACTCTCATTTCTGGTGTCTGTTTTCTGGTTCTGGTTCATATTCCCCTTTAAGAATGTAGGACACTTTGTAGGGAGAATGGGACGCTGGTTTATGTAGCGACAGTGCAGGTGTATTACTGTGAGTACAGCAAGTCATCAATCAAATCTGCATTGTCCTTGTGACTCGACACACAAGGTTCTGCTCGTTTGAATTACATGTGATGGAAAGCATTCAGTTACATTCTTATGCAATCGGGAGCAACTCACATGCGTCCATGTATACCTGGCTTTAAGGAGGGGTGTTTTGCCTGCAGCAAGTCATGGTATCATGTTAAACTAAGCTCATGTCATTAAAATTGCATGGGGGACGACATGCACATGGGAGCCCGTGAGGGAAGACTAGGTTAAAGTACGGAACGGAGACAAGAGAGTACATGATATTCTTTCATTTCACTTCATCTCCTCCTCCGCCATTTGCTGTCCCACTTGAAATTCGTCCCCGTCAGCTTGACACAGTTTGGGACTTAAAGAGCCCACATCCGACATTTTTCTTGCTTTAGTTTTTCCCTGAAATTCACTTCTAACATGTGTGTGGTTTTATGCACTAAAAAACAGGAATAATCAGCTTTTATGACCATTTTCCAACCCTTGCATTCTTTAGGATTTATCAGGCCATGTTTGTTACTGTGTGGTACCATAATGATCTATGTAAATCAGTTCTGTTCTGATTGGCTGTTCTGTATTTTGCCCCGTTCAAAGAGCAGTCTGGGCCAAAACGCTCCTTATAACTTGGGAGTGGGCGGGGCTAAACATCTCTGGACTGAACAGGACTGGATCTGGAGATATGTTGGTTTTCATGAAATCACAAAAACTGAATTAAAAATGGAAACTTTTCATATGTGGGCTGTATGAAGTGGAAAGTAAATGGTACATTTACAAACTTTAACCATGTTTAAATATTACATCATACATCAAACTCTTTATTTTAAAATGGCGATTTTTGAATACAGTTTATTTTATGTGTGCTCATTATGTATATGCTGCTTAAAATGTCATCACCCTCAGCATAGAACACTTTCACTTGTCTCGGCCAACTTTTTTCATTGTAGTTGGCGCCAAAATGTACACAAAGGTGCAGCCAAAAATGCAATTTCCACGATTTCCCCTTTTTAAACATAGTCAGTCTGCCAAGACATGCTTTCCATCTCAAATTTGCTTCTGCATCGGGGCTACGAGGCTAAAAGCTATCGAGTAATGACCACTAACACCTAAGAATTAGTGTCGTGTAAACAGCATGGCTACATAATCACATGGCAAATTGTTAAGTAACCTCAAACTAGCAAACTATCTAAAATTTCCTTATGGCATGGAAAGCATGCTGACAAGTGTTAGTTACGTTTGCCGTCCACCTCAAGTGCAAAACTGAAGGATGCTAATTGGCTGGTTCACTACACTGCTGTTTGGTAGTAAAGCATGTTTCAGCGAAAGTGTTCCATAAAGGGAGAGAGAGAGAGAGCGAGAGAGAGAGCGAGAGAGAGAGAGAAAGAGAGAGAGAGAGGGAGATACAGAGAGAGTGAGCATCTTTAGCCAGTGCTACAGATGTGCACAGCATGTGATCGCTCAGTGAAGGAGTCAAAAACTCTGCACAATCAAAACACGACCCGACGAATCCCATCTGTTCTTCTCCAGTGTCTGCTCGCCCCCGAAAAAGCTGAGGTGTCCTGCTTCTCAAGCCTGGATTTACAGGAGCTAGGAGATGACCGCTGCTCTCTTTAAAATTAGATCATCACCACTGCCTACCTCACCGTCCTCAAACCCCGGCCAACTGCTTCACTGTAGTCTGAAGGCCAGAACAATGAGGCAATGAAGAACGATCCATTAGAGTTCTACAGAACCCACCGTTTTCTTTTGAAAACCTTTTTCTTGGAAACGTACTGGTAGAAGATATTACAAAAGTATCTGGATGTGGCCAGTGCATGCCTGAAGGTGTAAAAGACCTCTAGCTAGCAGCTACCGTCATAAGATCTTTAGCTTGTTAACATTTACGTTGGCTGGCTCACTCGAGACGTTTCCTATCGTTAAAGCTACATGGTTTAAGCAAATTGTCCAGTATATTAAAAAAGAATATTACAGATGAATATATAAAATATAAAACATTAGACACAATATTGGATCAACATAACTGCGAGTGATGCACAAGCATCTCATCTTTGCCACCAATCCTCTTGCTTTTAAAGGGCCAGTCTTTCAAAAATTGTTCGCATCATTGTGTTACCATGAGGCTTTTATTTGCCATGCTCAGTCCAACAAACCACAAGGAGACTGGAGGGGGGAGGCATCACAGTTAATCTGATTATTCCTAGCTATTATGTATATCTTTTATTGCCTGTATGGGTCTAATTATGGCGACAGCAGCTGGGCAGCTGGTGCCCTGGTGGTTAGGGAGTTACCCCTATGATTGGAAGGTTGTGGGTTTGAATCCCAGCACTGCCAGTGGCACCACTGAGGTACCCTTGAGCAAGGTACCGTCCCAACATACTGTTCCCCAGTGGCAGTTGTCAGCAGCCCACTGCTTCACCTGGATGAATGGATTAAATGCAGAGGACAAATTTCACACTGTGTGCTGTGCTGTGGTATGCTCACGTGTGACATGGTTTACTGTCATCTTAAGTTTAAGCAATCAGTATGATAATAATGATTATTAGGCTGCATGGTGCGCATGTACATAGCAGTGCCTTGCTGGTCCTGACTGAGACCAACTACAGTTAAAAAAGAAACTCTTTCTGTTAACTCGCACTCACACTTACTGATTAATATCTTAAAGAGTCGTTAAGGCTTGGTCTCAAAAATGACTTCTTGCGTTTGGATACTGACTCAACATTGCTCTCATCTGACTTCGGCCTTGACCCTCTTTTGACCAGATCCTAACTTGCTCTTGAGTAGTCATAGTCTTGTACCTGGCTTGGAGAAAAGATGGTCTTGACCCTTTTTCTCATAGAGGTACTGGCAGAAATCAGCATTGCTGTTACAGATAAATAATGTTTGCTTATAAAGTGAAAACCTGAAAATGTTGAGGTTACTGACCTGAGAAAAACAGTTATTGATAACTGCTTTAGTAGTATATGGAGAGAGAGAGAGAGAGAGAGAGAGAGAGAGAGAGAGAAAGAAAAAGAAAGAGTGCTACAAATATAGGTAAGACCTTTAGTAGAAGTCTCTTCTGATCGTGATATATCTGAGGACTGATTATTTTTTCCCATCTCTAGAAGTTAGACCAGATGAACATGTGCTGGAAGGGCAGAGAGGGCATTCCACCCTCCTCCATGCCATTTATTCAGCCAGAGCCTAGTGTGCTGGCATTAGTGCCCACTACATTACTCACTGTGTGTGTGTGTGTGTGTGTGTGTGTGTGTGTGTGTGTATGTGTGAAGAACAGACAGAGAGAGAGAGAGAGAGAGAGAGAGAGAGAGAGAGAGAGAGAGTGGTGAAGAAAACGAATGTCTTCTCATTAGTCAGACAGGCAGACTTCCCTAGCCTACACAGAACCACCCAAATTGAAAGCCTTACCAAATCTGAAGTCCTGTTTTTAACCCAGTAACCACCAATATGCAGTGTTCATAGTTTAGCGTCATGAGACCTGAACTTTGCTGAAGCTTCCTCAGCAAATTTGAACTGACTTCTTGGAAAGGCAATAGAAAGAGGGCAAGACCTTCACAAGAAAGATATGAGCACGACTACAGACTGTAACATCCTTTTTTGCGCCTTCTTCCCTGCCCTGCCTTTTTTTTTGCTCTGTGGTTTTTGTTGTGATTACTAGTTCTGCCCTGTCCTTACTAGTTCTGTTCTCACGGCTGTTCCTTGTCCATCACCTGTATAAGTGTCCCTGCCTTTGCACTAGTGTTTGTCAGCCCACCCTGACACTACCGTGCTTCCCACTATGTCCCTACCCTTGAGATACTCCGTTTTGTGTTACCCCAGTGGTTCTGTTTATTGCTTTAGATCCATTATGTTTGTATTGTTCAGTTGTGTCCTCCTTACTACCGAAACGTCACATAGACAGTTCCTTTATACTTAATTCTGTCCTACTGCGAGATACGTTTTGGGTGACAACAAGGTAGTCACTGTATCTAAGTGTGTTTCATAACTCTGACAAATGTAATTTAGACAGCCAATCAACTGAGTAGGTTTCAGAACAAGCATGCCTATTTGTTGAAAAGACACAGAAATGTGGTACTGAACGACCTTCATCTGGCACCATTGAAAGTTCCGAATTTCAATAAAAAAAACCCTGAGCTTTTTGATTCAGGCTATCTGTCATTATTTGGGGAAATTATAAATACACTATATCCAATATGAATGACATAGTGGGACCCGTCATAATAGCTCCAATAGCACTTTAAACAATTTTGAACTGTTTCCTCCTGACCCCAAATGTAGCTGATCATACAAGACATGCTAAGTGTTTACATTTTGTGC
Organism: Alestes dentex; assembly: GCA_037576975.1. Taxonomy (NCBI): domain Eukaryota; kingdom Metazoa; phylum Chordata; class Actinopteri; order Characiformes; family Alestidae; genus Alestes; species Alestes dentex. The sequence continues at coordinate 1,339 of JBBIGA010150865.1, read as the reverse complement.
TGGAGCTATGATGTAGCAAACAAGTAATGGAAGACAATAGCTATGGCGTTGCATGTCTGTGTTTGACAATATTTATGGAAAATAGTGTGTCAGAAACCAAATAATGAAGTAAATTTGAGGAAAGTTAACATGCTTTACAATATACCAGCGATCTCAGGCGAGCAGCAGTTAGAAAGCTAACGTCCATCAGCAGCTGCAGCCAGGGGCCAAAATTACCCTCCCGAACCCGTGCCAAGCCACCCAGAGAGGCTCCAGCTGGTGCCAGATTGTTTGTGTGGGTGCAGACGTGACCGAGTGGGAAGCGAGATCTTTAAGGCGTGCTGAGCCACCACGCCTGGGCCATTATGCCAGTGCACAGCAGTTCTTCAAGCATGGCATCGCAGCTTGAGCTGGCATCTAGGCAGCCTTCGTTCCAGCTCCGCAGAATTGTCTGGGTCTGGTAAGGCTGCAGTCAACTCTGACCACTGAATGGGTGAAAAGTGCCTGCCCACGTTACAGTCCATTATTTTATATCCATTATGTTACACTGTTTCGTTTTAAGGACATTGGCTTCCTTTTGAAGTTGCAGTTATCATCAGCAGTAATGAAAGCCTGATGTTAATTTGGTATTATTTTTTAGTCATGGTTTATTGAGGCAAGCTTTCAGCCTATAACGCATGTGTGTTTGCAAGTAGATATTCGGATGAATCTAAATAATATAAAAACGTGTGTAGAGTCTATTATACAATTATGCAATTACCAGTAAGCAATCTTATCTTTTTAATGGTGTTTTTCTATTCCATAAGAGCCAACTACTTGTATTACAGAATGTGTGGGTTATGTTCTAGAAAGCATAACGAACCACCCTCACAAAAAAGCCACATATATTTCACACGAAAACCACATGTGTTTGTGTTTGTGAGGGTGTGAAGGAGTACAATAGTAGTTCTCTCTCTCTCTCTCTCTCTCTCTCTCTCTCTCTCTTTCCACACTAACACAATTGCATACACACATTATCACTCTGCTTCTTGCTTTTCATCCCTCTGCTTTTAAGCATTCGCTGTGATGCCCTAGAGCTCCGACACTGCAGATCGCTCTCCATTCCCACTCACCAGAGCTTTGCTTCATTCACTAAGAAACATACCCGCCCACAGACAGATTACTGAGGGGAACCTTAGGTTTAGGAATATCTATCTATCTATCTATCTATTTACATATTTGCATATTTACATATGTCTAAGTATCTATGTAGTTATATATGTACATATATATATTTAGAGACAGTACAAGACAGTAGTGAGACCAGCGATGTTGTATGGTCTGGAGACAGTGCCACTGAGGAAAAGACAGGAGGCAGAAC
>JBBIGA010150830.1:0-18704 GCA_037576975.1 Alestes dentex | reverse complement strand
CTTCCACACAATTTTTGTGTTGCCATAAAGGAGTGTACAGTCAACACCCCCCCCCCACACACACACACACACATGCAGTAATAGCCACAGAGAAGCAACTGCAATCCATTGCTCATTCTGAGTGAGTGAAGGAAGAAAATAAATCTCTGATTTACACGAAACACTATGCAGTGATGGAATAAATGTCCTGTTTTTTTTTTTGTTGTCTTTGTTCCCACTCTCCATTTGATTGCCGGCGCAGCTCTAATCACACATTCATGTCGAAGCGCTGCAGTAACCGTCACGGTGACGCGTTATACTTTTGCTCTTAGCTTCTCAAAAATACTCCAAATGAGTCATGAAAACTGGGTCAATAAAGAATGAACAAACAGAGGAGCACTTCAACTTAATCCTAATTCAGGGGAAGATGCCAGAAGCACATACTGGTGCTTTATTTAATTCGTTAAGACTTTAGAGGCCAAAGAGGTACTTTTGCTGCACTCAGATACTCCGGTGTGTCTTTCGTGATTCCTTTCCAGGGCCTACTGCTGAGCTCACATTTCGAATGCAGACCTGTGATCTAATAAGACAAAGAATCAAGTCTTTTTCTCATTGTAAAACTGATCTAGGCCACTGAATTGAATGTGCCAAATTGTTCCAGTGCTGATTAGAATCCACATAATTAGGAGAAAGTACAGTGGCCCTATGGTGTGTTCCATATGTGAACACACCATAGCACACTTAACCCATCTCTGCATTTAACCCATTCACCAAGTGAAGCAGTGGGCAGGCAGTGACACAGCACCCAGACAGCTGTGTGTAGATATGGTACCTTGCTCAAGGGTGGTGCCTCTGTGGTGCCACTGACAGTCCTGGGATTTGACCCCATGACCTTGCAATCACAAGGGCAACTCCCTAACCACTAGACCAACAGCTGCAGCTAGGGATCTGGTGCCAAATGACGGTAAAACTGAAGCTGAAAACAGAAGAGGAATAACTGATTTTTCAACAATATAAATTACATCATAGTAAATACATGATATTGCTGTCATATCAGTGGTCAGTACCTACAGTATATATGTCAGTATCAGTGGTCTTGTAGTCAAGAACAGGTCAGGACTCTTGGAGGCAAGAACAGGTCAGGACTCAGAGACATTGATTAAAAAATGTCATTCCTTTTGCATTCAACATACTTGATAGATACCATAAAAATAAATACAGAAATAATAAATGCATTATGTTATCAATTTGTTTTCTGATACCTGTTCAGTGATTGGATGCTGTGGGGAGCAATGACCTGATTTTCTCTCCTTTGCCAAGTTAGACAAAAGATGATAAGGCTTTTGTGGCACACCACAGTAACAATGGAAAAAAAGAATATCTGTGCATAAGGCTAACTTTGTGAAACCCTATCTAGTCCACTATGTATGATGTGCATGACTTTGCATAAAAAAATGAAAAACATTAGGCTGACCCAAGTTTGTCTCTAACAGAAGAGAGAGGTACAGTCATTCAGGAGTGATTCAAGATTCAAGAGATTTATTGTCAATTCACATTATATGTGCAAGACATACAAGGGAATCGAAATGCTGTTTCTCGCTCTCTGTTGTGCGTACCCCTAATTAGAAGTCTTCTCAGGAGTGTGTGTGACGGTTTAAAGAGCCAGCCACACTGCAAGTGCCAGGGTAGTTGCTTCTGCTTTAAAATACCCTTCACTTTACACAGCTGGGCTTTCACAGGAACAGACAAACAAACAAAACACTCAAACAACCTCAAGGAAGATTTCTGAGTCCTCCTCAGCCATAGACTAAGACAAGAGCAAGGCCATTCATGTGCAGAGTTAAGTCCAGGACCAGACCAGGCAACACAACTCCATACCAATTCAACAACTCTTTATATTATGTCACTTCATAATGAATGGACCAATAGAAATCATCCAAAATGTGTAATGACAGGATGAAAATCATGATTAATTACATAGGCTAATATTAATTGGAGAGCCTTTATGGACTTAAGGATTAATGATTTTCGGGAAGTACACATTGCCTTGTTCCTGTCAAATTCTCATACAAAGTAAGAAAATATCACTTAAGCCTTCTGTTAGTCATAAATATCACTAACTGCAAATAGTAGCCATATTCTAGCCAGCTGATTGTGAGAAATGGAAAACAACTCTATGCTGTGAAACGCACACAAGGTAAAAAATATCTGTTAATGCCTGTTCCCAGCTTTGAATAAAACAGCCAGGATGTCTTTTACAAGTGTCAGAACTCTGCATTAAACCTAGAACCCTTCAAAAATATTGGTATTAAATGGTAAGTGGTATTAAATTAGCATGAACATACTATTAGAAATCCCATAGGGGTGCTAGCAGAAATGAATAGTATTATTGTACAGACGGTACACCACTGTTTTTTCCTTCTCTGAATCTGTCCATTTTGCATATGCAAGCTCTTCTGACAGGGACATTACAACAAGCTAAATATCAATTTTCTCCCTTTATTTCTAACCATGTTAGGAATAAATGCAGGTGAAAGATTAAAAAAAAGATGTCTTGCATACAGAGCTCATTTCTGAAAAGAGAATAAAATGATAAAGAACACAAAACAGAAATGACACCTTTGTTGATGAGAGAATGGAGTCATGCTGGTTCAACACACTTAGACAAACTCTGAACTGTGAAAGCTTTCCATTTGTTTCATATCAATACAACAGGATGAAATATATTCACCAAACAGAGAATGAAAAGAAGCATTTCATGTCGTCCTGTAAAAGGGATCACTTACCGAAACAAAGGAGAGAGTAATTCAGTGTCACATTTACCCAGTGCGTTTATATCCACAGTTTACTGTAATTCATCAATGAGTAAGCGCTTGTTAGTTCCGTTTGGGAGATGCTTTATTGACCAATTTGAATCTCATGCTGATTGCTGCGTTCGTGCTGTTGTTGATTACTAATTGCATTGTGCCTCCTGCTAAATTAAGTCCGAAACGGAGAATAGAATGTGGCATTTAATTACCGCGTGCTTCAAAATGGCAAGCAAATTCACAGAATAAAGACTCCCAGCAGATTAGCTGTGATTGTCAAACAGGCCTGAATAACTCTTAATTGTGTCTTTATTCCGGGGGGAATCTGACGGCTGTGACAGCTCACTCTCCACACAGATGAAGAATTCCTTCTTGGATGCTAACAATCAGGGAAGGCCAACAACACATGAGAAAACATCTCGCACACCACCCTGACATGTCACCACCCTGTCACTGATTTGTGGTGCATGTCCATTTGGTCAGTCGTCTGTTTAGTCAGTGGAGATCTGATGCATTTACTCAGTATGCAAAGTAAGTTATATTCAATTGACCTAATTGACACAAATGTATGGACAAGATTTCAGAACACAGACTAAATCCCATTTTTCAAAATCTATTGTGACTTCTTGCACAAAAAAAAAATCATAGCTATGTATTTTCAGATGGTGGGTATTGGATAATAATTCTGTAACTGGGGGATGCGGGGAGGGGAGGGGGGGATCATTTTTACATTGGGGAGTGGGGGTGGTAATAAATTGCTTCACAAAAGTTTACACTAAGGTAAATGATTTCTGAATATTTCAAATTACCTAAAGGCTTGTTATATATCAACATATAACAGCTGGTTAGCCAATGTTTTCTAACATAACTAGCTAACTATTGATTGGATATGTCAATAATCTGATACCATAATAGATTTGAATCCATTTAGCCCACATGGCAACTGCAGCTACTAGTCTCTCCTCCATGTTTAAGTGTGGGGTCTTATCAGGAGTATTTTCAGGCATGGACAAACTATGTGGTTACCTAGGGTAACACCAGCAAGGAAGGCACAGACTAGGTACCAGTAGGGTGTAACGCTAGGGGCGTCACCTTTACCTAATTTAAGTCTACCACGTCTTCCCTTCCTGACAAAACTCACCTACAGAGCCAGAATGGCTAGAAATGCCATTGGCTCTTGTGCACAAAACAGAAAGCAAAACATGTATCAGGATACATACCAACAGTGACAACAGGTGGTGTCTCTAACAAGGTTGGGAAACATGGCAGCAATATAACATATAGTTTTTTTTTTAATATACACACCATGTCAAAATTTCTGTTTACACACTTCTAATACAAGAAATGAACAAGTGGTGCCACATTGAAAAAAAATCATATAAAGGTATCATGATTTATAGTCAACGTTTCATACACTGATCTACACTATATCAAATGAAACACTAAATAAGCTCTGTTTAATGGCACGCAGTTAGTTCATGTTCTTTAGGAAGGGATAATATCAACAATATGTCTGATAAAGCAGATTGTGATTTCATTTATCACAATAATTGTCATTTTGCCCAGCTCCACTATGTTGTATAACAAAAATAGCATTAAAGAACTTAACCAGGACCCATGTTACTGTGTAGAGCAGTGGACTTGATGCTCTTGTGGAGGTACTTGGAGGTGAAATGACCTGAGCTTGGCGTTAGAGAATTTATTTTTGCCCTTTTTGAGAAGCCTGCTGTTTTTGCTCAGTGCCTCAGTTTTGCATCTGTTGCTAGGATTCATCAGTAGCATAGAGAAATTTTTCATTATTTTTTAAAGGTGAGTCATTCCCTTCGCTGTTTAATACCACTTGGCACTATTAGCCATACTGTTAGCACTGTGCACTAAAATAGTCTATTATTTGCAGAATTTCCAAGCCAGACATAGTAATCTAGTGTGCTGAAACATACAAATCTTTGTTTTAGCCACAGTATCCATGATATACATCTAGTACATTTATTAAGTAGAACAAAAAAGTATGCAAATTGATCTTTAAAACATTAAACATGATGAGGGAAGGGTTGGGAAATCTTCCAGTAGGAAATACTGCAGCTCTGAAGGGGTTTACTTGGTCTGCATCAATGTTTAGGTACATGGTACATGTCAAAACCCGTAATTTTGGAGATACTCTAACCCAGCCATCACAATGTGGCCCCTCAGATTCTTATGGTTGCTCATTTTTTTCTGCTTCCAACACATGGACTTCAAGAACCAATTTCAAAAACTGGCTGTTTTGTCTCTAATCTTTGATATACCTTACAGAGTGGTAGTAGCTTAGTGGGTAAAACACTTGCCTGTGAACCCGATGACCACAATGTTGAAGGTTCAAACCCCACTTTCTACTGTGTTCGTGAGCCTGACAATTAACCCTCAGTTGCTCCAGGGGGACTGACCCTGTCACTAATGATTGTAAGTTGCTCTGGATAAGTGTCAGCCAAGTGCCCCCTTTACCATAGAGACACACAACCACAGCACATTTAGTTCTCAGAATGCATAAGTGATCTGTCAGTCAACAAATATCCATTATTGGTTTTCCGTTGGTATGAGTATCAGTCCAGCCCGTACTGATTTTATAAAACACTAACTAACTTGTAGGCATATTTACTTCATGAAAGGAAAAAAGAAAGCTGATGTAATGTCCATCAATAATAACAGTGTAATAACAGTGGGCATCAAACCCTTGCTGCAGTGTTTGATCAGGGAGTCATCGAACGTGGGGATTAAACCCAGGCTGCTCAGGCCAAAGAGGCCACATTTATCTTTTAATTTTCTTTTAAAAATGAAAAAAAGGAAATTAAGAAAACAAAAAGGAATAAAAGGGCAAATAATGGAAAAGTAAAGTGGGGGAAAGACAAAACAAATGCAGAGAGAATATTTACTATAAAAGGGAAAACCAAACCCGAGTACAACTGTGAGCAAAAGGGGGGTGCTTGAAGAAAGCAAAGAGAAGCGGTTAAGGAAATGACAGTGCTAGGGCTAGTGAAGAAGGGAGTTAGGATAAGTGAACAAAGGAAAGAACAGAATGGAGGCTAAACCAGAAAAGGTAATGGATGGAGCGTGGAAGTAAGGAATAACAGAGAGAGAAGCGTAGATAGAGAACCTGAGGATGAATCAAGAGAAGCGAGGAAATATTTGGAGGAATACTGATAGAGAGAAAAGTACATAGGAGAAGCAGTGAGGAAAGGTTGGTGAAGCAGGTAGTACATCTAAAGATATCAGGGAAGGTTGGGAAATTAGGAGAGCAAGCCACATGGAGGGAGTTTGAACTCATGACTTAACGACAAATGTGGAGAGAGGGGATTAAATAGTGATGCCTGATGAGAGTAATGAGTAAAAACAAGTGAACACAGGTGTGGAAATGAGGGGCTAGGTCAGAAAATACCTCTCCCAGGAGGTGCCCCAGGGTACTAGCACATTAGAAGGACACTTTGGGTTGTTTCTGTAAGTTAAGTAAAAATGCAAGATAAACATAAAATGTTGCATGAGACTATGAAGTTGCACATAACTGAGTCAGTCTCGTGGTCTGTGAGTTGACAGCCTTTGTTAAAGTGAAGTCTATCAACAACAAGACCTTAGTTCATCCATAGATGCAGGAACACGTGTTGAGTAGAGGGCTGGCAAGAACCCCACAGATTCTGTACATGACATTGAGTTTCTAGATTAAAATGAAATGCTCCCAAGGTGGATCATAGTGTTAGCTATCCCCAGTTTCCCATCATACTAACATTAACCTGAAAAAAAATCAGTTACCAGCATGGCTTTTCACATACATACAAAATACATTTGAAATTAACTCCACACTCTAAATTTATTTAGGCAAACCTTGCTGAGTTGTACACTACAGATTCTCTTTAAGCAGGATTAACCAGGATTTTGGGCAAGCTTGTCCAGCCTAACAGTAATATCAATAAAACAATGAAGCACAGAGTGTGGATAGGTCAAATGATTTAAAGGGAAACTTGATACAAATATGTTTAACTGCTTCTTGCATTTGTCTTTAAAGAGAATTTTAATTTCAAGTTTAGCAAACACCTTCTGATAAGTTATCTAGAGGGTGGGAATTTTTCCCTGTGAAGTGGTGAATGCACAAAAAAGTATAATCAGGGGTTGACAATTTTTTTTTGTTCTAGTGGTCTGAGTTCCTACAAGAATTAATAGGTTTTCACCAAAATTAAAAATCTTCCACCTCACTATCCATGTCATCCTCACTTCTGCTGTCAATTTCACCAGTTCTACCACCCAGGCTAGAGTGATATGCTGTCTCCTCAAAACTACATCTTGTGCAAAATTACAGATTGGCTGTGGGTGTTTTCCTTCACTGAATGCAAGAAGGAACATATTTTCATGAGTTTTAAATTGTTCTTTATTCGTCTTTCCATTGATCAAGGACTGCCGCTGACCTCCCTTCTTGGCAAGCCTTTTCTTGTTCCATGGCCTCAATAACTCTTTTATGCTCTTTGCTAGCTTCATGTTAATCAAAGACCGGATGGCTCAATTTTAGCCCCCATATTGTACACAGTTTTAATTACTTTAAAACTTGATTGTTATTTTTCTTTTTCAGGTTTTCCTTACCTGAGCTGTGGTAATTAGAGATCTAGTATGAAGTTACTTAAATTAGGCACGCTTTTGCACCGTGAAGACTGAAAACTGCAGTGCATTTTTATCCCATGCATGCGTACTTGTGTACCACTTATGTCAACCCCTGCATATAGTTAATGTTGTGCTGAATACTTTCTACCTTGGTGTTTCATGAATGTTTCTTTATTGCTGTTTATCAGTGTGTGGTTGATGTTTCCAAGTAGTTGTATGCTGTATTTGGGCAACGTATGTTCTTGAGAATACGCTGATGGACAAAAAGACAGAAACAACTACAAAATAAGGAATTCTGTGGTGCTACATGATATTACATAACTCGATTTAAAAAATCTTAAATAAATGAAATGCTGCTTTTAGGTTGGAATGCCCCTGTTGATATAAATGTTGATATTTTTGTGTCTACAAATCTCAAGGTAACTTTTCTTCCTGCAGTGATGAAACAAATAACAAACAAATACAAACTTAGCACTTAAACTAACTGAACTCTCATATAATGGGGGTAATTTTTAGCTTATTTTGGGCCATGCAGTAATGATTTAAAACACTGATTTGATGATTCCGGCCCAAGAGTTGCTGTGTGTGATTCAGGGCAGGCAGACTGTGTACGGATAGCCCATTCCAGTAATGAGTATAATCAACAGGATAGATCGTCACCATCAGGCCCACCATCATTGCTAACAGCAAAATGGCCTTCTCTTCCCAGTAAACAACATACAATTCTCCATCACAACCAAAGAGCTGGCAAAGTGAGAGAAATCTACTTTAGTGGGAACTGACTTTCTGAACCTGGAATTGATATAGAACCTTTAAATAGTGTGAAAGGTTCCTCACACTTACCCAACTCATTGACAAAAATCAGTATTTCCCATCTATTAAAGAAGAAGCATCTATTCAAACCAGTTCTCAGAGACCCCCCGAGATGGTCCATACTAATGCTTGATCCCAACTCCCAACATGTGATCCTTAACTGGTGCTCCACAAATGTCCATGTGGAGTACCAGTTAAGATTACTGGTCTAGTCTTCATGGGACTTTAATCTTCATCTAGGCTTTTACACTGTTTAAAATTAAACTTCTTGCTTCTTTAACATTGTGTGGAAATTATTTCAACTTGAGAACATTTTATGAACATTGTTCTTTAAATAATTATCCATTGAAAAGTATATAGATAACCTTTGTCTGGGCTGAAAATTTGGCACCTTTATTTTTAAAACTGTAGGCTTAGTATATATGACTGGACCAAAACCCATCTTTGATTGCTGCATGATTCTTCAGCTTATCAGGAAAATGATTTCAGTGAGCCTTGTTAATGTTCTCTTCTGGTAGAGTTCTGGTCTAGGATTTGTCTAATTCTGCCACGGGTAATAAGAATAGGACATTCACTAACCCGTCAATGATACTCTTTCTTTTTGTCTTATTCTCCCATTTCTACTCCATGATAGGTTTGCCTATGGCAAAAAGCACAACTCTGACAGTTTTTATGTCTTAGAACTACTCTCATTACAGGCCTTTGTTACTAAATGATGTAAAAATATCTTGGTGATTACAAAAATATTGAGTGTGGGTTTGAGCCACGGGCATTGAACTATATTCCTCCTACTTTGCTTCAGTTGGAAGGAAATAAAGGGGTGGTGGGAGCATGAACTCTATGGATGTGTGTGAGTTGCAGCATCTAAATGCCCTGGATTAGAGACTAGTGGCATCTTCAGGATTTTATACATGGGGTGGCAGAAGAGGACCAAAAGCAGACAGAGGGGTGATACCATATAATCATGTATAGAATTACATAAGATATTTGCTGGAGTGCAGTATGCAATAATATATAAACTCCAAATTTGATGTTCTATTCTATTCTATTCTGTTCTATTCTATTAAAAACTAGATATCTAGTATGCACATATGTTAAGATTATGCAATAAATAATGGCAGAAAACACATTATATAGTTAATCAAGACAAGTTAAAGATGATCTAGCAGATAAGCCATCTGTGAGAACCTGTTTGGAGAGAGTGCTGTGTTCTTGCTATTGTTTTCTTCATGTGATTCTTGACACCAAAGTTGGAGTTTTCCACACCCATACACATTCCCTTGACATTCCATTGTCTGAGTATGTTTCAACTGATGCAGTTAATGGATTTTTATTTTAATTCAAATCGAGCAGCGTTCCACTGGGCTGAGGAACATTTGCTACTGGCCTGCAAGGAAATGGCAGTAATTTAACTTGGAAAAAGCCAGACAGTAATGAGCTATCACTCTGGCTTTTTGGAGTGGCGATACTTTGGAGAATAAATTGGAGTGTACATTTTTTGATAACTCCTGATCAGGCTGACAGTAACAGCATGCTGGTCTTGAATGTAAATGCATTGCAGAATGTGTTCCCCATTCACTGTGGTTATCAAGTTCCATGCACAATGTTAGCAAAAGTAATTATGCTGTACATTTTGCAAACACCTTCACTGGTATCTTTAGTTTTAAAAGACACTATATTGCTAAAAGTATTCACTCACCTGCCTTTACACACATATGAACTTAAGTGACATCCCATTCTTAATCCATAAGGTTTAATATGACTTCGGCCCACCCTTTGCACCTATAACAGCTTCAACTCTTCTGGCCAAGCTCTCCACAAGGTTTAGGAGTGTGTTTATGGGATTTTTTGACCATTCTTCCAGAAGCACATTTGTGAAGTCAGACACTGATGTTGGACGAGAAGGCCTGGATCGCAGTCTACGCTCTAATTCATCCCAAAGGTGTTCTATCGGGTTGAGGTCAGGACTCTGTGCAGTCCAGTCAAGTTCAAACTCGCACCAAACTCGCTCATCCATGTCTTTACAGACCTTGCTTTGTGCACTGGTGCACAGTCTTGTTGGAACAGGAAGGGGCCATCCCCAAACTGTTTCCACGAAGTTGGGAGCATGAAATTGTCCAAAATCTCTTGGTATACTGAAGCATTCAGAGTTCCTAAGTGGCCAAGCCCATCTCCTGAAGAACAACCCCACACCATAATCCCCCCTCCACCAAACTTTATACTTAGCACAATGCAGTTAATCAAGTACCATTCTCCTGGCAACCGCCAAACCCAGATTCGTCCATCAGATTGCCAGATAGAGAAGTGTTATTCATCACTCCAGGGAACGTGCCTCCACTGCTCTAGAGTCCAGTGGCGGCGTGCTTTACACCACTGCATCTGACACTTTGCATTGCACTTGGTGATGTATGGCTTGGATGCAGCTGCTTGTCCATGAAGCTCTCTACGCTGTTCTTGAGCTAATCTGAGGGCGGCATGAAGTTTGGAGGTCTGTAGCGACTGACTCTGCAGAAAGTTGGCGACCTCTGTGCACTATGCGCCTCAGCATCCGCTGACCACGCTCCATCAGTTTACGTGGTACCACTTCATGGCTGAGTTGCTGTTGTTCCCATTCACTTCTACTGTGTTATAATACCACTGACAGTTGACTGTGGAATATTTAGTAGCGAGGAAATTTCACGACTGGACTTGTTGCACAGGTGGTATCCTATCACGGTACCACACTGGAATTCACTGAGCTCCTGAGAACGACCCATTCTTTCACAAATGTTTGTAGAAGCGGTCTGCATGTCTAGGTGCTTGAAGTTATACACCTGTGGCTATGGAAGTGATTGGAACACCTGAATCTAATTATTTCGATGTGTGAGTGAGTACTTTTGGCAGTATAGTGTAACTTCTTGAAAATTAGCTTTATTAATCTATTTTTTTAAGGTAAGTTATGAACTGAATATACATATACATGTATCTGTCCTTCAGGAAGAGAAATGTAAGCCATTTAAGATACACAATTAGACCTTAAAAGACCATGGTGTACTTTTCAGTGTACATTTACACTGTACAAAATGATCCTATTCTGTACTCTTTTCCCCTAGGAGTTATCTACTCTAGAACTTCACAGGTTTCAGGTTCAATTTGTAGGAAGCTGTGTAAATTAAGATCTTAGATACGTCGTAAATGATGAACAGAGCTGTAAATGATTTCATTATCAGTGAGAGAATGTGAGATCATAAATGGAAGAAATAAACACCCAAATTGACTCGTAATTAGAAAGTGGTGATCAAGTCTCGATACAGATGATGCATAAAGGATACAAAAATAGATAATTACACCGTGCCATTTATCATTACACTTTTGCTTCCCCCTTAAAAAGAAAAAATGAAAAACTTCAATATTCTCCTTAACATCTCTACTTTTACCCTTTAACATCACAAACAGCAACATAATGGCTGACAAGACCAAGACAACCCCAGCATTAACCAATAACATAATCAAAGGTGCATTATGGCCAGCAATGAAAATAACATATCAGCCACAGATCTGTATGAGACATCCTATTATGAGATCATGCTAATTGGTGGTCATTAGTGTTCGCTAATTGCTCTCCACATTAGCTTTCCTGTTGCATTGTCCGAAATGCTAATTCAGAAATGTGCAAGGACGGTTCCATTTGAAGTTGTATGCTGTGAGAATGGCATTTTGCCAATGTCAGTCTAGCAAACTAACAACAGGATTAGGCAGCCTGTCATGTTGCCCCGCTCCCTCTTACAACTCAATTGCGGTTGGACTGAATATTTCAACCAAGGACTTAAGACACTCTGTTCGTTTCCCCCCTCGGTAATGAGAAGTTATCTGTGCTGCCACACCAGGCAATTAGTTGCTCAGGGCAGAGCAGCTTGATCTGAGCGCAAATGAAATTGTGCGAGGTGAAAATTAAGAGCAAAAGGTGCAATTATTATCATAATAATTACATTTGCTAATTAAATGTCAGCCTCTTGAATACCAATTAAGATAAGATATCCTTAGCAAGGAGACTGAACATGTCTTTTGACTTCCTCCCTGCAAAGAGAGGAAAACACTGTGTTCCCGCCGTTGCGGCGGTGGCACGGAAGCCGCTGCAGCTGTGCGGTTTGATTTAACGTGGCCTGACTGCACAGCCTGAAACAATCACACGCCGATGAATTATTCAGCAACGTGAGCCTTTGTTCTTCTTATAGAGCGGTAATATATTTAGATGTGGCTCGTTCTTGTTTAATCTTAAACAGCCCAATTACAACTTTCATACATCTTGGAAATAGTCTCAAAATTACAGGCCTGGCTCTTGAACTTTAAGAATTGTCATTTGAGTCACGGTGTTGAATCCCAAGACACATTTAATCAGATGGTTGGGGGATGTAAACACATCACACCAACTGACACAAATACTGACAGCTCGATGATCCAACCAGCCACAAGATCAGGAAACAGAGTTTGGGCTTAATGAGGACCTGGGCCATCACTCCTTCCAGAACAGCCATTTAACCTTGTAGAGTATTTACACAAATTTGCTGTTGGGAACTGCTGCTTCACCGGACACATACATCATTTCATTACTGTCTGGAGGAGGCCTGGTGATGCAACTGACCCGAGAAGGCATGCAATCAAGCAGTGTGCCAATGGTCACCCAAAACAACAACACCATGATGCCGCTAAAACGTAGAGGGTCGGGAGTGATCGTTATCGCCATCAGCATTACAGCAGGCATCAAAGCAGTTTTCCGAGGTGGCTTTGTATGCGCTACTGGGCTCTGGGGAATTGATCAGGACTAGATTGCAAACACCATTCATAGTTGATTTATAAGTCCTAGGAAAGTAATAAAAGCTGCCCACTGAAGCATTTGAATCCAATTATCTTTTACAAAATCCTGTTGTTACCCAATTAAAACTTATCCAGCTCTCAAGAATTATAATAAGTTATTTCTCTGCCTTTTGACAATGATAACTTATGTTGAACTGAATACCCTGTGACCCATTGGAGAGAAGGAGCCACTGAATGTGGAGCTCCTGGCTAAACTGTGAATTTCAGCCTCATAGAAGAAGATATGAATACCCGTGCAAAGCAAACACCACCATCATATCTTTTTTCCCCGCAGTTTCTGAGGGAACAGTCTGCGTGGAAAACATGTTGCATGATTTGATTGCAGCCTTTAGCTCATGCTGGAAAAAAAACAACAAATGAACAAATCTTTGTTAGATTTACTTATCTGGAATCATGAACTTTATTAAGCAAATATAAAATATACATCAGGGAAAATAGTTTCCTTTGTCAGAGCTTGTTTTTCTCAGTTTTTAAATTTTATCTTCCAAAAAAAAAATCTTTTCAAAGCAAAAAAAAGTGACTTATGTTCTTCCACTAGTAGAACCCAGTAAAAAAAAGTCAGTATAATCCCACAGTAAATTTGGACAAGAGGAAAAACGAGCTTCTGTGCGCTTCATTGGAACAATGATTTGGAGGAAAGAGGATACGATTTGGGGGGTGCGATTTAAGCGCCGCCACTATAATGTGCACTGGCCACCCTTCTCCTGAAAAAGTCTGGCCAGTGTGTTTACCTCAGGCGCCCAGTCATCCGGCTCAGGGGGTCCCAGCTCTGACGGAGGTCCAGGGAGGTCCAGAGAGCTGATTGAGCCGGATGGTGAGCCCTGACCTTCGTAGGCATATGTTTGGAGGGAATCATATGGAGGTCCGCTGGTGTCCCGGTCCGCCTCCATTACCTTCAGCTGGATCACATCGTGAATGTCCTGACTGGGCATGGTCACACTGTGCCCACCCACAGCCCCACCCCACACCTCCGGGTGTGGCTCCCCCCTCCTCCTCCTGACCTCTCCGGCAGCCGCTGGGTTCCTCAGGGCCACAATGTCGAATGCCTCTGTGTCCTCCTCCCCTCCACCCTCATCATCGTATGTCACCACGTTCTCCCTCACGTCTTCTTCTGAGATGATGAGTGCCTCTTTTTTTATCTTCTTGCTCCGTAGGGTCACAAACAGCACCACGATGGCTGATAGGAGAAAAAACAAAGCTGATATTACCCAAAGCTTATTTTTCAGTGATTACATTTAAAACTTATTACCCAGGACCTACTATAAAAAGTAACTATTATTCAGTGAAACCCATATATAGGTTAGGTCCCCCATGGCATATAAACCTTGAAACGTCTTTTATTAGTCATTATATAATTATTTCATGGAGAAACACTGTGGAAGATGTAAACCTGATAAAATATTGTAATTACAGTACAGTATACAATAGCTGAGTAATGTAATAGTAATGACACAACTGAGGAATGAAGTAGCCACATAACCAATAGTAGAGAAAACTTTACTAATAACTGGCTATAGAGAGAACGTAAATTAGATCATGCTAATTGGTGGATATTAGTCTTCAGTAATTATTTCCTATCCTTATTTCTGAATTCAGAAATAATTATATATAATTCAATTACTATTCCCATAAATATTTTCCTGTTACTATTATATAATTATTTCCTATATTATCATTTCTACCACTTCTTTTTATTCTCCACACAGTTGCGGCATCACTGTTTGACAAACAGCTGAATGCAGATGTTTGAGGCAACAGCTAGCCTTTGACGTTTGAAGACACTTGAAGCAAAGACCTGTCTGTGGAGAAGACAGCATAATTGCTCATCTTCTGATGTGAAATCCATTGCATTGTGTCTCTCCATTAATCTTAAAAGATGCTGATGGGCCATTTAGAACACTGAATTATTCATTGCTCCCAATAGGAATCAACAATCAAGTCATGTGAACTTAGACCAAGTCAAATAATGTCTGTTTTATTAGCTTGCTGGTCTATTGGTTCATGCTCCTAAGCGTTGAGTCTGTCTGAGAAAAAAGTGAACATTACTAAGCACACCTCTACCACCAATCGTTTGCACTAATTTAAGCCCAGATTTGTTCCTACCAAAACAAAAACAGTAGTTCCATGGCAGTGGTAGATGTGGAAGTTACACTCGTGAACCACTTTAGAAAGAACATGTACTTTGTATCTATACTCCATTTTAGCAGCTCCACTGACTGTGGATACACTTTGTAGTTTACAATTACAGACTGTAATCCTTCTGTTTCTCTGCATCATTTGTTGGCACCATTTACCCCATTCATCAAGGGTTAGGAGCCCACAGGACCACCAACGAGCAGGCATTATTTGGGTGGTGGATCATTCTCAGCACTGGAGTGATGCTGCATGTTAGTGTGTGTGTGTGTTCAGCACAGAGTGAATCACAGCATACAGATTTAATGTTAGGGTTTTTAAACACCTCAGTGTCACTGCTGGGCTGAAAATAGTCCACCAACCAAAAACCAGCAGTGTCCTGACTAGAGTTTTAGGACTAGATGAGGACTATCATGACTGTGCAGCATAAAAGAAGCTGCCACCAACCTTATGTCTCTAAAATTGGACTAACAGGCTAGATGTGTGTAAAAGAGTGGGCAGTAACTGGACACAGTGTTTAAACACTCCAGAGAAGTATTAAATGCAAGGTTTTCAGTACTTGGTTTTGTATATCCAGTGAAGAGCAATGATGACACTACAGCATACAAAGACATTTTACAGTGTTTTTAACTTTGTGGCAACAATCTGGGAAGACCTGTTTCAGCATAACACAAAGCAAGGTCCACAAAGATATGGTTAGTGTATGATGTAACCCCAGTGGCCCGCAGAGCCATGACTTCAACTAAACTGTACATGAATGGGGTGAATGGGAATGTCGATTGAAAGCCATGTCTTCTTGTTTGATATCAGTGCACCGACTGACTACTCTTTTGACTGAATGGGCACAAATGCTTAAATGTTGCTGAAAGTCTTCCCCTCAATATTAATGCCCATGGTTTTGTAACAGGATGTCCAATATGCTTATATTGGTGGGATGACCAGGTATATTCCTGTCTATTATTATGTACGGCTCCCTTTGCTCTGATCTGTTGGGGCACAGCCTCCACAGGACCTCTGAAGGTATGCTATGGTATCTTGTTTCAAGATATGAGTGGTAGATCCCTGTTAGTCCTGTAAGCTGTGAGGTGGAGTATGCAAAGATCTAGAGAATTTGGAGTCCAAGTCAACACCTTGAACTTGTCATATTACTCGAACAGTGTTTGCAGTGTGGCAGTACCCATTATCCTGCTAACGTGGCCATAGGGAATATGGTTTCTATGAAAAGGTGTACGTGGTCTGCAACAATATTTAGTTAGGTGGTAAGTGTCAAAGTAACATCCACATGAATGCACAAGACCCAAGTTCTCCCAGCAGAGCATTGCTCAGAGCATCACACTGTGTCCTCTCGCTAGCCTTCTTCCCATAGTGCATCCTTGTGCCATATATCTCCCAGGTAAGCAATACATACATCCTGGCTGTCCACATGATGAAAAAAAAATTATAATAATGAAAAAGAAATTCTTTAGACCAGGTCACTTTCTTCCATTGTTCCACAGTCCAGTTCTGATGCTCATGTGCCCATTGTTCTCACTTTCAGTGGAGGTAGCAGTGGACAGGCACTACGACTGGTCTGCAACTACATAGCCACATATGCAGCAAGCTGTGAGGCCCTATTACTATCATAGTCAGCAACTTGTGCTACAGCAGCTTTTTTTGTGAAACTGAACCAGACAGGCTAGCATTCAATCCCCACATGCATCAGGGCCTTCAGTGCCCATGAATTTGTCACTGGTTCACCTCCTTACGCTTGTTCATTTGACCTGTTTCCCAACATATCAAATTCAATGACAGTTCACTTGCTGCCTAATTTTTCTACCCCTTCATAGATGTCACTGTAACAAAATAATCAATGTTATTCCCTTCATTTCATCAGTGGATTTGATGTGGTAGATTGATGTAAAGCCAGATAACACTCTGCTACATTAAATACTACATTTATAAAAATATGCATAAAATATTTTGATGCTGTAGGAGGTCAAATTTTTAAAAAGTTCTGATCATCCAAAGGCTGTGTGTATAGATTTGTCTGCCACTGATCTTGATTAGTGATATTTTGTTTTCCCTGTTTGTCAGGCAATATCTTGATGACCTGAGTGTTGTGTTAGAGCTGAAAAATCATTGCCATTAACAAGGTTTAGCACTGAAAGCCCTGCTTTAAGGATTCATGATAGGTCAGAAGTGAAAAAGCACAATTTTGTCCTTTACTTGAAAGTTGCTTTTTTCGCATGATAGCAAGGACATGTGATATAACTTTTGCTGTTTAATAAAACCTCTAAATGAATGTTATGAATGGCTCTAACACACACATTTATTAGGTTCAACCTCAACTGCCACCTCATATTCCTCCCCTCCACCTCCTGCAGTGACTTTCTTCTCCCTCTCTACAGTTGTGTGCAAAGGTTTGAGCACACTGGTCAATCGATATTACAGGTAACAAACTTAAATATGGTATTTTCTGCTAAATTTAGTTCAAAAAAATTACTTTTACAGTCCCCTACCCTTACTTCAAATGTAGTAAAAAAAATCCAAGAGATTTTATTTTGACATTTAGTTTTGCTATGGAGTTATAAAGCTTACCAATAAGACCATCTATTAGCTATAACAATTTTCAAAACCCCCTATCACAGAATACTAACAAGCTAGAATGGTGAAGGCTAGCAAGGGCTTTACCCAAGTTTACCAAGTTTACCCATCCTGCTGCTGCTCAGCCGCTCTCTGGACCCCCTCCCTCTGTAGGTTTTCCACATCCACTTGTGGGTGCCGGAAGCATTTTTAATGTGGGGGGGCACTTCAGTGTCCGTGTTGGGGGAATGGGGTGGGGGGTGGGGTTGGTGTATTGGGATGGGGGTGTGGGCACGTGCAAAGTCTTGATCATTGTTCGCGGGGGTTAGGGGTTTCAGGGGTGCGCGTACAGCTCTATGTCTCGGCTGTTGTCCATGAGGGTGGGGTGGGGGGTGTGAGGGTGGTGTTTTGGAGAGGTGCGCACACGTCTCGGCTTTTGTCCCTTGATATAATGGTTCCGGCGCCTATGGCAGAGACTATGCTGAAAGTTCTTTGGGTTCAAAGATCTTGTGTTTTACTCTAACCTAAAATTAAATAAAACTAAAATAAATATGGGCACTTTTTTCTATGGTTAATTTGTATGTGAAGCCATTTTTAAAACCCCAGTAATGGTCAGTAATTACATGTTTTTAAAGGGGACACATTTTTTAAAAAAAACTAGCTATAATAGGTCAATGGGCTATACAAAACATGTTCATGATCTTCTTTGCACAAAATCACTCTCTCATAAACAGATATCACCAGCTTAATTCTTGACAGTTTTGGTCCCTTTCAAAACGAGCCATTTCAGGGCTCTGTCTCTTCTATGCAAATAAGCTGTTGCTGGCCACCCCCACCCATCCCATGCTTAAGCTGCACATTTAAATTCTGGATTTTACACATTAGAATCCATGTCCTTAATACTAGTGAAAGTGTTTCTTTCTTTCTTTCTTTCTT
>JBBIGA010150822.1:0-39092 GCA_037576975.1 Alestes dentex | reverse complement strand
AAAACAAAAGTTGGATCCAAAATGGCCGACTTCAAAATGGCCACCATGGTCACCACCCATCTTGAAAAGTTTTCCCCTTCACATACTAATGTGCCACAAACAGGAAGTTAATATCACCAACCATTCCCTTTTTATTAAGGTGTATCCATATAAATGGCCCACCCTGTATAATTGAACATTTGTGGAAGGAACTAAAGATCAGGGTTCACAAGAGGGCTCCCAGAATCTTCAAGATTTAAAGACGATCTGTACATGAGAATGAGTCAAAATCACACCTGAGCACTGCAAGCGATTTGTTTCTTCATATAAGTGTCTTGAAGCTGTCATTACAAACAAAAGCTTTTCCACTAAGTTTTAAATACATTTCTGTTAGCATGGCCAACACTTTTTTCCTGTGTCATTCCACTTTATTACACATATTTATTATCCCCCACTGTATAAAAAAGTACATTTGTACTAGTTTATTGTTTTATCAAATTTGATTGTTATCCCAGCCCAATGTTAATCATCATAAACTTGACTTGTAAATCACAATGAAAAAATTGTATCCGTGAATGTAAAGGAATACACCTTGAAAAAAGTCAGAATCATTCCAATAGCTCAAGCTATCTTAAGCAGAAGTTGACCAAACAATATCCGCTAGCCATTTGAATGTTATACTAGCACAACACAAGCACCTAAATGTTATACTAAACACATTAAGTTTTATTCTAACACAAGTCTAAAGCCACATTATATCCTGAAACTGCAGGTTGCCCTCCAGGTCTGCAGATGGATGCAACTTAACTTACTGGGCTGAGGATGAGAGCTCCTTAGGCAGCTGTTGGGGCGGTAATGGAGGCGGGACTCTAGGCCTCCTGCCAGGGGCCTTTTTCTGCAACCCTCCTTCAGGCACTGCAGCTGAAGAGGCAGGTGGAGCTTGAGCCTTGTCCACAGGTGGCGCCTGTGCTTCAGGAACTGTTGGCAGGACTGATGGAAAGCTTCTTGGCACTGGTGTCGGAGGAATTCCAACATGGCTCAAGGAAGCAGTGGGGACCACGGGTTTGCCAGGGGTTATAGGTATAGATTCTCTGTATGGCCTGGACTGAATGAAAGACCTCCTTGCTGTAAAATATAAAGAAAAAGAATCATTTAGGATCAATAGCAGCAAAAAAAAAATGTACAGGACATTAAGCCTTACCGTAAATTGTTTATCTTATTACAGTGGTTTCCAAACCTAGCCCTGTAGCACACCTCCCCTGCATATTATGGTCTTTTCCTGTTCTAGCGCAGCTGACTGATTAACTATTTTTTCTTTAAACTTGAAGTAGAGCAGAAAGGGCAATCAGATGTGCGGGATGGAGTAATACAGGACAAGGATTGGGAACAAAAGCGCTAAAGGAAATCATACGTTTAAATGGAGTGGTTATCTTCAGTGTCGGCTCAGAGCAACTGTGAGGCAGTCCTGAGCTGGCCTCTGCAAGACTAGGCGTCTTCAGCTGAATTTCAGCTTGAGGCTGGGCTTGAGCCATAGTCTGGGCCTGAGGTTGATTCTGAAAGGGGACTCTTTTTGGACTCGGACTGTGAGCAGATGACTGACTAACTGGAGCAGGACTATTACTCTCCCACACTGTTGCACCACGATTCAGTGGGCTGGTCTTAACAAATACTGCTGACCCAAAGTCGTTAGATGAAGTTGTGCTAGATAAGAAAGAAAAGAAAAACATGATATTTTAATTGTCAAAACATGTGTATCATGTAAAAAATTTGTTTACAAATTTGATTTATAAGCCTTAAACATTTTTAATCAAAGCTACATTGTTCGTTTTACTGTAAGCTACCTCAGCATTTGTTTGATTAACAGTGTAGAAAAACTGTATAGGCAAGTCTTAGCATAAGAGCAGATTACCTGTCAGTTTTTGAAGCAGGCGGAGAGGAAGGAAAGACACTGTCAGACAGGCTCCTCTGAGGGAATGATGGAGATGGTTCTGGAAGTTCTGGAATCTCAAAATCAGCTTCTGCAAAACAATTCAGTGTTCTATATGTTTTATCACAAAATTAACCTTTAGTTGCTCAGTAACAACAAAGCTTGCTCAGTTAACACACACAAAAAAATTGAAAAATGGAAAAAGCTGCAGACCTTTTGTCAGATTCAAAAGAGTGTCATCATAAAATGCTGAACCTGTTGTTGTCCACAAGCCAACTGACCGCAACATGCCACTTGGTACTCTTCTACCACTTTTGGTAAGACACTCTATAACATTTTCCATATACCCACATTTATTGTTCATTTTATCTGCTCCTCTTCCTATATAGGTGCATTTGTGGTTTACTGTGATAAACATATCTTTTTTTCTGCATCATTGGTTTGCCCTTTCGTCTGTGGTCATGACCTCCAGAGAATCAGCAGTGAGCAGGTATTATTGTGGTGATGGATCTTTCTCAGTACAGTACAGTTGTGTAGTGATCTTTAAATCTTGGGAGTCAGAAAGATGACTCCCGAGTCATTAAAAAAGAACTGATCGTTCACAAACTACAGTACAGTAATGACACTGACATGAAATTGGTGTGCCTGTCCGCTGGGCCTGTTTCCTGTGCTGAGGGGATCACACACAGTAGTTTGTAAACACCTGTATCACTTCAAAATGGTCAGCCAAAAAATCCAGCTAACCATGTTCTGTGGCCAGATTCCAGTGGGAATCTTTACTCTATCAGGGAGCGTTCTCAGATTAAAGTGTGTAGACTACCTACTCTCTAGTGTTACTCTGCGTTTGGGTTTATCCTCCACGCTACACTGGTGTAACGGTTTCGTGACAGAATGACTGAGCCACGAGCCGTGAACCCAGCGGAGTTACCTTATGTGACACTGAAGCCCAGCAGGCAGCCATGATTGATGGGCTGAATCGGGATGTGGTGGCTCCAAGCCGGCTCTTCACGAGTCCTTTGTGGCTAGTCATGAGCTTGTTGAACGAGTCACTACTCTCAAGAAGGCCTATCATGAGCTTTCTGCTGAGCACCAGGTGCCACAGGCTGCGGCCCAATCCTCTTTATCTTCTCTTCCCTCTACATCTACTGAACCCAAGTTTTCTCTGCCAGGTAAGTGGAATGGTGGGGACGCAAAGTGCAATGTGTTTCTCATTAAATCAAATATGATTTTTGAGTTTCAGCCTGCTAGGTACACCAATGATCAGAGCAGGATCGCACTTCTCTTCTCCCTCCTGAGTGGGCCACCATGGTCCTGAGGGCGGACATGGACATTGCTCACTCATATCCAGAGTTCATCTGCCAACTTAGGGCCACGTTTTAAGGAGCCCGAGGGGAACACTTGCATTTAGGGCGCGCCTCTCTGACTCCAGAGGAGAGAGACAGGCACTATTGTGAAGGCCTGTATGCCATTGGGCCATCTTGGAAGCCATTTCCATCCTGTACTGCCACCTGGCAGAGGTCTTTAGTAAGAAGCAAGCAATCAAATTACCACCACACCGGCCATACGATCTGGCCATAGACCTTCTGCCTGGCGCGGTACCTCCCAGTGGCCAACTTCTTATCCATGGATGAACAGAGGGCCATGTAGGATTACATCAATGAAGGGCTGTGCCAGGGACTATTCGGCCCTTCACTTCTCCTGCGGGGTTCTTCTTTGTAAAGAAAAAAGATGGAGGCCTCTGTCCCTGCATCGACTATTTGGGGCTCAATCGTATTGCGGTGAAGGCACCCACTTTCACTCACGAATACCGCCCTGGACGCCCTCTCTGGTGCTTCTATTTTTACCAAGCTGGACCTATGGAGCGCCTACAACCTCTTTCGCATCAGAGAGGGCGATGAGTGGAAGACAGCTTTCATAACCCTCACTGGTCATTATGAAACCCTGGTTATGCCCTTCGGCTTACGCAATAGTCCCGCAGTGTTCCCACAATTTATCAACAATGTACTGCAAGATATGCTGGCCTGTTGGTCATTTGTATATCTACAGGACATCCTTATATACTCCAGGACCATCAAAGAACATATTCAGCATGTGAAGTTCTTCAGGGGTTGCTGGCCCACCAACTACAGTGCCTTGCAAAAGTATTCACCCTCCTTGGCTTTTTACCTATTTTGTTACACTCCTGTAATTTAAATGTTTCTTAATCTTATGCAAGGGATATGCACAAAATAATTAAGTTGGTGAAGTGAAATGTGAAAAATATAAATATATAAAATATATAAAATTAAAAACTAATAATTGGCATGTGCATATGTATTCTCCCCCTTTGCTATGAAAAAGTTCTGGTGCAAACAATTTAACCTTCAAAAGTCACATAATTAGTGAAATGCAGTCCACCTTTATGCAATCTAAATGTCACATGATCTCTCAGTATAAACACACCTTTTCTAAAAGGTCACAGAGGCTGCAACACCACTAAGCAAGAGGCATCACACAATGAAGACCAATGAGCTCTCCAAACAAGTCAGGGACAAAGTTGTTGAGAAGTAGTCAGGGATGGGTTATAAAAACATATCTAAATCTTTAATGATCCCCTGGAGCACAATCAAATCCATCATCTTCAAATGGAAAGAACACAGTACCGCAACAAACCTGCCAAGAGAGGGCCGTCCACCAAAACTCACAGACCGGGCAAGGAGGGCATTAATCAGAGAGGCAGCACAGAGAGACCAAAGGTAACCCTGAAGTAGTCGCAGAGTTCCACGGCAGAGACTGGAGTATCTGTCCATAGGATCACAATAAGCTGTGCACTCCATAGAGCTGGGCTTTATGGAAGAGTGGCCAGAAAAAAAGCCATTACTTAGTGTTAAAAATAAGAAGGCACATTTTGAGTTTGCCAAATGGCCTGTGGGTGACTCCCCAAATGTATGGAGGAAGGTGCTCTGGTCAGTTGAGACTAAAATTAAACTTTTTGGCCACCAAGGAAAATGCTATGTCTGGCACAAACCCAACACATCCCATCACCCCAGAACACCATCGCCACAGTGAAACATGGTGGTGGCAGCATCATGCTGTGGGGATGTTTTTCAGCAGCAGGGACTGGGTAACTGGTCCGAGTTGAGGCAAAGATGGATGGTGCTAAATACAAGGATATTCTTGAGCAAAACCCGTGTCAGTCTGCCTGTGATTTGAGACTGGGACAGAGGTTCACCTTCCAGCCAGACAATGACCTGAAGCATTCTGCTAAAGCAACACTTGAGTGATTTAAGGGGAAACATTAAAATGTGCTGGAATGGCCTAGTCAAAGTCCAGACCTCAATCCAATCGAGAATCTGTAATCAGACTTGAAGATTGCTGTTCACAAGCGAAGACCATCCAACATGAAGGAGCTAGAGCAGTTTTGCCTTGAGGAATGGGCAAAAATCCCAGTGGCAAGATGTGGCAAGCTCATAGAGACTTATCCAAAGCGACTTGCAGCTGTAATTGCCGCAAAAGGTGGCTCTACAAAGTACTGACTACTACAAAGTACTGAACAGTTGTGCACCCTGAAGTTTTATGTTATTTTGCATCACAATAAAAAAATACATCTTCAAAGTTGTAGGCATGTTCTGCAAACTCTAAAACAATCCATTTTAATTCCAGGTTGTGAGGCAACAAAACAGAAAAATGCCAAGGGGGTGAATACTTTTGCAAGGCACTGTACTGTATACTGTAAGTTGGAAAAATGCGCTTTGCAGCAGTACTCCACCCCATTCCTGGGTTTTGTGATAACCCCTAAGGGTGTGGCCATGGACCCTCAGAAGCTGGAGGCTGCGCATAATTGGCCCATACCCAAAACACTGAAACAACTCCAGCGCTTTCTGGTGTTTGCAAACTTTTACCAATGTTTCATCCGGGGGTTCAGTTTGGTTGCGGCACCATTTACCGCTCTTACAAAACTCACCCAGACTTCATTTCAACTCACTCCTCAAGCCATCGACGCATTCCATCAGTTGTGCATGCTCTTCACCTCAGCTCCCATCCTTCTTCTTCCAGACGCCGGACGCTTCTTCGGTGGACGCTTCTGATGTTGGCGTAGAAGGGGTCCTCTCTCACCAAGGTCCAGACCAGAAACTGCATCCCTGCAGTTTCTTCTCCAGGCAATTTAACCCCACTCAGCAGCAATATGGGGACCATGAGCTGTTGGCCACTGGAAGAGTGGCGTCACTGGCTCCAGGGTAGCGGTGAACCATTTGCGGTCTGGACGGAGCATCAATACTTACTGACAATTCAACAAATTAAACAGTTGAACCCTAGACATGCATGGTGGGCACTGTTCTTCGAGCAGTTCAATTTCCATCTGTCATACCATCCAGGGTCAAAGAACATCAAGGCGGATGCCCTTTCCAGACAATATGAGGTGGATGCACCCTGGGCAGATCCTGCGCCTGTCTTGTCTCCGCAGGTCATTGTTTCATTGGAGCTGGAAAATCGGATTCATAAGGCACACACCTTGGAGCCCCCTCTGGCAGAGACCCCACCTGGACACCTCTTTGTTCCCACCACTCGTCAGCCAGAAGTTCTCCAATGGGGCCATGACTCCGCCCTCTCAGGTCATCCAGGAACTTAACACATACAAACTTTCATCCAGAGGGCGTTTTGGTGGCCTACCCTGGCCGAAGATGTTGAGAGGTATGTCCAGGCTCGTGCAGTGTTCACCAGGTCAAAGACTTCCAATCAACCAGCTCCGGGGGATCTGGTCGCACATTGCGCTGGATTTCATCATCAGTCTGCCGGAGTCTGATGGCCAGAACACCATCCTTACCATCGTTTCTCCAATGCTGTGAACTGGTGGCTTTAGCTGGACTCCCCACAGCAAAAACCATTGCAGAATTTATATTAGAGCACGTAGTCCACATGCATGGGTTCCCCAAGCACATCGTCTCCATCAGAGGGCCCCAGTTCATGGCCAGGTTCTGGAAGGCCTTCTGCCATCTTGCTGTCTGTCATCTGGATACCATTCTCAGACAAACGGTCAGATGGAGCGGACCAACCAACAACTGGAGCATTTCTTGAGATGCTTTGTGGCTGATAGGCAGCGCTCCCGCTACCTCATTTGGGGTGAGTTATCACACAACCTTCAAATCTCCTCTGCCACTGGACTCAGTCCTTCTGAGGTATGCTATTGTTTCCAACCTCCAATGTTTGAACATCAGGAACCAGAGGTTCCAGACATACCATCGGCCCAACAGTTGGTTCGCTGGTGCTGGCACACGGGTCATGTGACACACAAGAGGAACTGGAAGTGAAGCACATCACATGGTATAAAAGCTAAGGTACGGAGGTAGCCATTGCTCAGTCATTCACCTTCACCCTGCCAGATCATCTCTTCAGGACCGTGTGTACTTCGGTTTCATACCTACTCTGTGTGTGTACAAGAACACCGATTCCCATGAGGATCTTTACTCTATTAGGGAGCCTTCTCAGATTAAAGTGCGTGGACTACCTACTCTCTCATGTTACTCCATGATTGGTTTTATCCTCCACGCTACACTTGCGAAACAGTTGGCCTTAGATTCATGACAGTTTCCCTACTGACAGTGGAATCTTTGAGCAGGAGAATGTGCCCTGACACACTGCAGAAATTATTCCGAAACCTTTTGAGGAACATGCCAATGAGTTCAAGGTGCTGACTTCCAAGTATCTGTGGGATGCACAGGACATACCACAGCACACCTTCAGAAGTCTTGTGGAGTCCATGCCTCGAAATGCCCTTTTGCGTTGTTTAAGTGCAAGAATCTGAGTGAAGTTTTGTGGAGTGTTCCTGGTATGCTGTGATCAGCGCCTACCAAAAGTGGTTCAAAGAAGTACAACGGGTGAACAGGGTCATAGGATCAGTGATGTGTGTGGGAAGCGAAGGCTAGCCCGTCTAGTATGATCTCACAGAAAAGCTATGGTAGCAAAAATTGCTAAAAGAAATGAATGCCAGGTACTACAACCGAAGCATGTCAGAACACACAGTGCATTGTTGCTTGCATGCTCTATGAATAGATGCCAGTCAGAGTGGACTGCGGAGCAATGGAAGAAGGTGGTCTGGTCTGATCATGTTAGGTTTTTTGTGTGTCCCTTACCTGGGGCAAAAGGATGGCACCTGGGTGCACTATAGGAAGAAGGGAAGCAGTGGCATTGTGATGTTCTTGGCAATGTTCTGTCTGGATACTTTGAGTAAAGGCATTTATGTGGATGTTACTTTGACATGTGCCACTTACATAGACATTGTTGCAGACCAAGTGGCAACAGTATTCCCTATTGGCAGTGGCCTCTTTTAACAGGACAAGGCTTCCTGCCATACAGCAAAAGTTATTCAGGAATGGTTTGAGGAACTTGACAAAGAGTTCATGGTGTTGACTTCCCCTATTAATTCCCCAAATCTCAATCCGACTGAACATCTGCCTGATGTGCTGGACAAACTAGTCTGATCCATGGAGGCACCATCTCGCAACTTAGAGGACTTAGTGGCAAGAACCACAGCACACTTTGGAGCCTATGCCACGACAGAGCTGCTTTAGCAGCACAATATATTATTAGACAGGAGGTTTTAATATTTTAGCACTACTTTCTGAAACTGCAGCCTACCACTGTGTTTTTCCTGAGGTTTCCAGTCCTAAAATACTAATTAAAGGTGCTTATACAGTACTGCACAAAAGTCTTAGGCACCTGCAAAAACAATGCTTCAAAACTGTTTAGATGAGCCCTGGGTGTTTTCTCATATTAATATTATTAAATATACTAAATTAAAATGTAAAAATAATATATACAAATAACATTATAAAGTAAATTGGGGCATGTGGTGGCCTAGTGGTCAGGGATTTTGCCCTGAGATCAGAAGGTCATGGGTTCAAATCCCTGGACTACTAGTGTCATACCTTAGGTACCCTTGAGCAAGGTGCCGTCCCCACACACTGCTCCCCGGCCCCCCTCATTGGTGGCAACCTCCACTTCACCAGGTGAATGGGTTACATGCAGAGAAAATTTCACATTGTTTGCACTGCGTGCTGTGCTGTTAGGCTATAAGGGAATTTTTTTTAAATAGTGATTTTAAGCACAGTATTTCAATGTGTTCCTTATGGTAGCCCAGTATTACTGGTAGTTTCCATCAGAAGTCTGGTTTGACTCAATTAGTACTTCATTAAGTTTAACCAGGTGTACTGCTGATGGAATTTCACAAATCAAAGCAAGGATTTGTTTCAGGTTTGGTTCCTATTTTTTTTTTTTTTTTTTTACAAACAAAGTCTTGATTCTTTTGTATTGCTTTGATTGTTTGCATTTATTTTAATGCTATCTTTGCTAGCAGAAAGACACATTATCACACGCTAAGAATAATAGTTTTAAACAATTTACATAGGTGCCTAAGACTTCTGCATAGTACTGTATGACAATAAATAATCTAATATGCAATCATGTTCCCATTTTGGTAGCTCAATGATCTTGTGATTGAAATGACAGTAATAACTGACGTAAAAATGTATGTAACACAAACCATTTAGCCTTTAGAACCTCAACACGTGATGGAGCAATATTCAAAAACAACAGTTTGTATACAGGGACTGCCCTAAAGCTAGTGGCCAACAACAAAATGATGACACATCATCATAGCTCTACTGCTTACACATATTTCCTTGTAACCTTTTTACTTTAATACCTTCAGGGAACAGGCTCTGGGAGTATTGTATGAGTGGTTCTATAACCGTCACAACCTGGACTGAAGAGGCAGATGCCATGTCCAGCAAGGAGGTCTCTCTGAGAAAGAGAGAAAAATAATTGTAATGGCATCCAGCATATGTAACATGCCAATGCTGCAGAAACATTAAGTGATAAATTCCCCAATTCTTACCCCATCTACCTGTGTCAGCACACTCTTATGTAAGAAATTACACATATCTTGCTTGTTTGCTTATTATGATTAGTATTGACAGAATTATTGTAATGCTGTGATCATTATTATTGTTAGCTCTGTATTATTGTCAAAAGCTGTGATCTGCATTATACTATGATTGCTTAGAACACAGATCTATTCATATGCTTTATTTTGTGTGTGTATGTGGGTGTGTGTTATACAGACCCCTCAGTACGAGGCCACAGTAGGTTGGGCCCAAGCACTATGGCAATATTACTTGGAGACATCCTGTTCACAGCCTGCAGTTCTGACAAACGTGCCAGAAACTGAACAAGGAATCTGACTCAAAAAGGGAGAGGTTTAGAGAGTTAATTTTAAAGCAGTGGTACCCAATTTTCCATATACTCCAAGTGTAGTCAGTCAGCCATTATATGTTATGCTAAACAGTCATAGACCCTTATAGGTACCACTTAAGCACTGTACAAACTAAGTGCCTAAATTATCACACTCTTGTATCAAACCATGTCGAGCTGTTGATTAATGTCAAGATACTTTGATGCTGTTTTACATACTGTTACATATAAAAGTGATAGACAAAAATATGGACAAAATCCAGACTGTTTTTGCTATGGAACATACTTTTGTCCAGTTTTACAAAGTGTCAGAAACCACCTACGCTCAAATTCACTTGACATTATTTACAGGAGCTTTCCAGCATGTGTGTTATATGTAATTTGTCATACTACATAGTATTCTGTAGTACAGCATTGTATCCCACACCTTCAAATGCAACATATATCACATACCAGCTCCAAGGAAAAAATTAAAGAAAAAAACTTTGGGTCCTAAAAATATGTTGCTTGACTGAGTACATTTGGGACAAGGGGGCAATATTGAATATTTTGGCCAAGTTATTACTTTAATAATGTTAACTAAACTCAAACAAACGAGAAATCCAGTCTAACATACCGGAGGTTGTTGTAGTTTTCCGGTGGAAGTTTTTTCAAAACCTGCCGCAACTGCCCCAATTTGTCAACCAAATCCTTCTCTCTTCAAAGTCAGAGTGGGGGACACAGAATTAGCATCTTATTTCACATTTGAACATGCATCTTATTTTCACATTAAATGCATTGTTCAAAATTACTTCTTGCCACAAAGAAACTTACCCTGCTGCTCTGAACCAGTCATTATATAGTTCAAATGTCATGAGAGGTTCTGGTAGTTCTCTGAGGTAAGA
Organism: Alestes dentex; assembly: GCA_037576975.1. Lineage (NCBI taxonomy): Eukaryota > Metazoa > Chordata > Actinopteri > Characiformes > Alestidae > Alestes > Alestes dentex. Next base: position 28,073 of record JBBIGA010150822.1, on the reverse strand, counting down.
CTTCAGGGCACCTGCAAAGGCATTCAGAAACAGATTAGAGATTTGCAGCATTTACACCTAATCTGTTACAGCAGGCATTGGTCACAAAATCAACATCAAATAAATATAACAGTGTTGTGAAATGACCTGATAAAGTGTTTGCTGTTGTCCCTGCACCCAAACACCCATAAGCCTTTATACCCACAGACCTCAGCGCTATGCTACAGCGAATGGCATCACACTCTGAAAATCTGCAATTGAGAACTACTACAAATCTCTATTTAACTCTATGAACAAAGCATACAATACACATACACTGCCTCTCATATATTTGTTGTCTAGACAAACAAATTAGTTAGCAATAATTTCACCTAACAGGTTTGTTCTGAGGAAAACAATATCACACACTGTAATATGTGTGACAGTGTTTGTGACAGTTCTGCCTTTTTATCTTTTGTAGTAATCACAGCACTAACTAATAGGAACTCGTAGGAACTATTTATTTCCTTAATAATTCAGGAAGAAATTTTAAAATTATCCTTACAGTCAGAGCCAGAAAGTTTCATTTTTGCCACATTCAGACTGTTGCATTAGTGCATATTTAGTTTTATGCTGTCAGAACCTTTGCAGATATTTATTCTTACTTAATTAAGAAGTAACAGTAAAAAATTGCACCTGCTACAGCATGAGGATCAGTGCTGAACTCAGAGTGGTCCACTGTCCCAGAGTCCAGGCTGCTCTTCAATTTCTTAACCACCGAGGCAGCTGCTGCAAGCCTGAACAAACCCTGGAGGGAGCCAAGCAGTGGTAATAAGCAGTCGTAATATTAAAACAGAAGAACCACTTTCCACAGCTCCTTTGACAGTTGTGCAATGCATGTGCATGTGTGGGTGAGAGCAAGCGTGCACATTTATCCAAAGCATTTGTATTGTCCTAAATGAGCTCTGATAATTTGGTTTCATTGTTGTGTCATAATTCTGAGAATGTCTATTTGATGGTCATCTGCAAGTATACAGTTATTTTGACAAAAAGACAAGATTCACACTTCCTGTTGGGATTAAAATTTGAAGTTATTTTAATCGTGCAATCTTTGAAGTGAGCAAGGCCAAACACACAAATTCTGCTACAGTATTTTTTCATGTTGGATAAGCCAGTACTGTACCTCTTCTCTGAGTCCTGTATGTAGCAGCATGTTGACACACTCCTGAATGGGTAGAGCAATCTCTCGGTCACAGCTGCTTAAGTGAGAGAGTAGAGAGATCCCGTACACTTTCCCCTCTGAAACAAACTGCAGCTCTGAGTTTAAACACACACACAAACATGTTTGCTTTTATACATTGTTGGAATATAGGCCCTTACAAATGTCCTGCATGTATTTTATGTAAATAAATGTAATGAGAAGTTTGCATGATGCTGACCATTCAATTATAAGCTTCACTTACTGTTAACGTTAACTACATTGGATATTTTTGCTGAAGTATTCCTTTAATAATGGATGCCCACATTTAAATAACTTCTACTCACCAGTTTGGCTATGACTTTCCTTGAGTTCAGTGATATTTTTGTCCAAGAATTCATAGGAGACTCTGTGGTATTCTGCCTGGAGTTCTAAGAGCTAAAATGGAAGTAACAGCAAGAAACTCATATAATATTTGTGCATTTTGCAGTCCACCCAAACCTGACATGCTAATACTCACACGAATGAAGTAGTTGGCATACTCATCTTCTTTAGTGGCAAAATGGTAGAGATCTGCTGAATACTGATCCTATAAATGAATGACAACTTATCATTTCTGTCAGTACAAACACAATATAAAACAACATGGATTATCAGAGTGCATCATGCAAAAGGAATGATAGATTAAGCTATTAAACCTTGATTGACTCCAGTCTTCTCCAGGCTTCCTCTGCTTCCTCCCTCAATCCATCCTGCTTGGCCTGGGGACCTGTACTGCCTTGGGATCTGAAAAAAGAAGAGAAATAGAGCACAGCCCACAAAAAGTTAACAGCTAATCTTTTAAACAGTTGTGGAAACATGCATTGATGTGTAGAACCAATTATAATCAATGATACAATTTTTCAATAAAGTGTCCTCTCATTTTCTGGCAAAAACGAAAGAGAATGACAATATTTATGTGTTTATTTTTGTGACAGCCCCGGTCAGCGGCCGCTAGAGGCCGCCATAAACTAAACAATGGGGATTTGATTGGACACAGGTGTTCCCTGGCCGGTTTGTAATAAGGGTTCTCAGCCGGCCAAGGCTTTAGGAATGATTGCACGTAGGTGGTGATTGGTGTTGGGCTTATGCAGTTTTTATAAAGAGTGCTGGTGGTTGAGTTTCGGTTGTCTGTCCATCCTCACACTTCTCCCAAGTTGTACCAGTTGTTTATGTTCTAGAGTTTGTTTATGTTTAGGCCCTCAAGCCTTCTTGTGGCTTTGGTTTTGTAAATAAAAGTCTGAAGAACATGGAAATCCTAGACTGGTACGACCAATTAGTGACAATTATCCTATGTTCAACTGCTAATATTAATATATTCAGTTTATTTTAAAGAATAATCACACTGAACTAAACTGAATCTTGGTCAAATGTAACATTTCATGATGCATGGAATAATTTTGCATTAATCCTAAGAGAATCAAATCATTGTAAGAGCAAGGATTTACACCCCTATCAGACAGAATGAGAACAGATTTACTGAAAACTGACAATGAGAGCGCAAAATTTACCTTGTACGGGCATTGTGCCAGTCTGTTGTGAGTTTAGCAAACTGCTTCTTGTTCTTTAAAATCTCCGGAAGGTCTTCCTAATTAAAGTTCATGGAGTTAGTGACTTCTGGGTGATACAGGTAAAATATGAAAAGATTGTGCTAAAGTTATTACCTCACTGAGTTTATTTAGAGGTTCCAGGACGTCTTTTTCCAGCTTCATCTCAAAGTCTGCCAAAGTTTGTGCCAGAAAATTTTGCATGAAGCAGCACATTTCCAGAACTTTTCTGCAGATAGACAGGACAAGGTGTAGTTAGGGTTTAGGAGTCTTATGGAGCCTTTCCTTTAGTGAACCACAGGCAATTTTCCTGTCCATACTAAATACTGTGGACATCCACAGTTGTTAGCTTCCACAAACAGGTTTACATTGCAAGAAAATACATGTAAAAAAAGGAATACTGTAAAACACATTTTTTTAGATATGTCTTGGATCTCATGAAAACAAAAGTGCTTACATCTGGCTACAACTATAACCAATTTAGGATTGTGCTTTAATAGATGAACACAACTGGTATTTGCAATTATAAATACAGCAGTTACTAAAAATTTCATCATCGTGACAATCCTAAAAACAGGGTTCACTTACAGACAAAATATAAATTAAATTTAATGGTTTAAACTGAATTATTATTGTATACATTATTTTTGTTTTATTTTAGTTACATTAGCATTTTTTATGTTTTATGCATTTTTATGTTTTTTATGTAATAGTAACAAAGTGATCTTGATCAAATGTATTCTTGGCCAGCATACACAAAGTGTATGGCTTTTTGAAGATAAAGATGTCAAAGAGGAATAAAATAAGCATGTAGGTGTCCACAGAAATCCTTACCTAATAGAGGAATCAGCATCAAAATCTTTAAAGCTCTCAGCCATACTTACAGAGAGCATCATGAGAGGGAGCTTTTTCTATTGAAGGACAGTGAGAAGAAGAATGCAATGTAAATGGTTATGGTTAAGGTTATGGTTTTACCAACTGGATACCATCTTTATGTCTGATTTAACACAATAGTTAGGAAAAATAAATAAAACAATGGAAATTAAATCATAATTTTCCATTAACTATAATTTTAGTTGTTACATAACTTTAAACTATCAAATCTACTGTTGTCTCAATTCGTCTGGTTAGGGTGATTATATATTTCCCAATCCCGAGCATGGTTATGCTTCATTTAATTATGTAATAATACTGTCAAAATGATTAAAATGTAATTCACATTAATTTCCTTCGCCCTCTCAGTTATGGAATTACCTTATTCAAGTATGGAGACATAGTAAGCAGCACAAATGGGCATATTGTTTCACCTCATCTGCTAATAAAATAACTATAGATTCTGCCACTGCCACATTTCAGATGAAGCTGAAGGGCTATGAAAATCAAAATACATTTAGACAAAACCATTTTTCCAAAGAATGGACACAGTAGGGAATATATAACAGAAAGCAGGACTGTTTCCCTTTTTACATTTGAATCTTTTTAGAATGGAGTTTTTATAGCAAATGACATTCTATAATTTTGCCTGGCATTACTACACAATTAAGTGTATTACACAAGTAAGCTACACTACCACTTTCACAGCATTACTGCACAACCAGGTACAACATTAAAATGCACTTTGGGAAATACATTTGAACATAAATACTTAAAGCTTCTATTTGTAAATAAAATACTAGTCAATACCACTTTACAACATGGCGAAATAGCAGTGCTACGATTAAATGAATAAATTCAGTTAGATTTTCATTTAAATTTTGCTACTGTAAGCTGCCTAATTGGATGGGCTCTTCCCAATATGGGCTCTTCCCAATATCTAGTGTAATAACAGGTGGTGGGGAGGGCTCATTACTATATAGCTAGCATGTCAGAACATAATGATAATGAAAGAATATATTTATAGGGGGTCCTCGAGTTACGACACATTCCTATGACAGTAATGTAGCCCGAATTTTGGTGTATGTTGAAACACAACCTAGCCTAAGTCACTTACCTATCCTAACACAGTTGTAAAATCTTAATCTAGAACATAAAAACACAACTAAGCCACTGAAAAAGGAAAAGGAAAACTCCCTTACTCATATGCCACATTACTGCGTATTGTTGTGCTGCGCACAACCAAAGTGGTTCGCCCACTTAGGCCATAAGCAAGACACTGGTGTAAGCCGAGTGGGAGTGAGCATTGTAAACTCGAAACAACGTATGTCGAGACTGTCGTAACCCGAGGACCCCCTGTAATCATTTTTATAAATTAACTGATGATTATCCATCCAAAACCCTTCCAGTGTTCCGCTCAAGTTGCAACCTATGTATCTTTTTATTTTAGGGAAAGAAGAAGAGAAGAAAGAATGGAAAATTACCATGCGTTTGTCAGAATCCAGGCCCTGCTGACTCTGTAGGCAGCTCGTCAGCTTCTTATGAATGATCTGGGCAGCTTTCCTGGCTGGCTCCACACGCTGCTCCACCTTCACAGATACATGTGCACTGAGCAACCAAGTTTAAGCACAATAGCCTTATAAAATTGTGTGTCTGTACTGACAGCTCAATAATTACTGGCAATTTGCATGGATACAAATATCATTAAAAAAGCATTTGCAGTTAATGAGTTCAGCTGCACAAAAAAAAGAAAAATCTAGCCTTCAATTTAGTTATGTTTAGTTAAGTCTAATTTGAATCTAAGTATGAACCCCATTTCCAAAAACATTGGAACACTTTAAAAAAATGCAATGAAGTAAAAGTTCAACAAGCAAAAGGACAAAGAAAAGATTTTCTGTGTTTTCACTGACAGACTTTATTCTGTGTGGTAAACATAATCAAATAAAAAAAATTGATGCCCACAACACACTCAAACAGAGACAACGTGAGACTGAAAAGGTTATAGAGCAATTTTCTGGAAAGTTCATCAATTAACAAGTGAACAGTGAACAGTTGTGGGTATCAAGATTTGGTAGAAAAGGAGCATTTTATTAAAGGAATACTTCAGCGTCGTAACTCACCACTTTTTGCCTGAGCTCATCTGATATGGACCGAAAGACAATTGAAATGTGTTCTGTGGTCAGATGAGTGTTTACAGAACTTGAATAATTCAAAGAAAACAAATCTCTTGTTCACTCTTAAACAAACTGGCAATAATTACCTTTGATGTAATTCTAGTATTTTTTTTTGCCATCCAACTGGTCACGTTGCAAGAGGAGAGTGTTGATTACAGCAATGTTTTTTTTTTTATATACTTTTCCTCATTAAATAAGATTTGATTAAGGTGATCACCTAATCAGTACCTCATAAAACAGAATGAGGTGTGTTTGTGTAGGAATTTAACAGACACTGGCATGGAATTGTTGTCTTACTCATAGAGATGCTGATTTAAAAATAAATTGCAGTGGTCTCATATTTTTTTCAGGAGCTGTATATTAGCAGAAGAATGGGAGGTCTCATTCTGCACAAATGACAAAAGCATGGCTTCACAGACAGTGTGAGTGGCCTGCCTGCTGTCCAGATCTGTCTCCTATTGAAAATGTCTGCCACATCATGAAAAAGACAATCAAACAATGGTGACTTTGGACTGTTGAGCAGAAAAATTTCACCTGCAAAACTTGAACAATTAGTTAGTGGTAAACTTGCCTCTGTCCCAAATTTTTTGGAGTATGATTTTCCAAATCAAAGTAAGTTTGTTAGTAAAAACACTGAATATCTTTTCTCTGTCCTTTTGGCTGTTAAATAAAAGTTCAACTGAATTACCAAATTACAGTTTTCAGTTTTTATTGCATTTTTGGAAAGTGTCTTAACAATTTTTGGAAATGGGTTTTGTATTTTTTTAACAGAAATTGCATATCACAGTTATTCGCACTAGTAGATATTCCAGAATAAACAGAATGTAATGGAAGCATGCTTTCATTTATATATATTTTTTTACATTTCACCTGAGTGTTAAGGGACTCAGTCATCCATGACTGTTTTGCTTGGCATATAATTGTGAGGTGACACAGACACTAAATTCCCTTAGTCATTCATAAACATGCAGAAAAGCAATGGGATATTTTTAATTAACTGTCTGCCTCTGTCAGGTCTCGATCTTCCATATGTTTAAATCCATACAAAATGTTTTAATGAACACAGAAACAAGCTTTTCACATGGCCATCCCAGTCCTTTGGCCAAAACTTCTTTGGAAAAAAAGAGAGACGGAACCTGTGACCCTAGAGGCCATTAAGCAGTATAGGAGAAGAATTGGTGTTATGCTGCCAAAGGGAGGTTGTACGAGAGCTAACAGCAGGGGATTCAATAACTGAGCTGAGTGATCACCTGAGAAACATGAAACTGCAAAAAAAAAAAAAAAAGACTCACCAAAACCAAATCTTCTGAGAGAAGGTCAGTTGCATCCTGTGACCTGCAGTTGTAGAAGTCAAATATATCAACATTCTTATTTTATATAATATATAATGATTTTTATAGTAGATGCCAGATAATTAATCGCATATATCTAATAATAAGTTCACAAACCTAAACAGGCCTTGGGTTCAAGGGATTTCAACCCTACAATGCCTCTCTCAAAACTTATATAACAATACCATTGAGTGTGCCTACATGGTAATGTCATCACTATCATTCTTAAATCTAAGTTAAATATAATATTACCAGAAGTCACAATGTATACAACAATTTTAAATTCATTAAATTGTTTGAGCAAAGAAAATTTAAAGCATACTCAACTCTTGAGTCCTTTGCAATTTACTAGTCCAGCATTACTATAATAAACACAAATAATTGGTTGTGGGACCCCTGTGTAATGTGGTCCACCTCTGTATCCCTGTTCTTGTTTACCCTGCCATGTGTTTTTGTTGTTGTTTTGATGTGAGTCCCCATCTTAATCCTGGTCCTTGTAATCCTATACACCTGAGTCTTGTTCCTGACTCCTTCCCTGCTCAGGTGTTCCCAAGGTCATAGTCACTATATACACCCCTGTGTCTCAGCATGTCTTTGTGAATTCTCTGTCTTCTCTGGTTTTTGCCTGAATCTTAGCTAGTGTACTGTTCCTCATCTTGTATTGTCTGTTTTTATCTCCTGCTCTGTCTAACCCTAGTTCTCCTTTAATGTTATCCCTTGTATTGTAACCTTTTCATGTCTTCATTAACCCATTGGACTTTCTTGTGTTTATCTATCAGATGGTCAGGGGCAGAGTACTGATTGTGTCACAAAAAATTATGTTTGTGGTCGAGAGACCTCCGTAATGAATGGGAGAGATAGCAGTTGTGTGAAACATCTTCTGAATCTGTGTGGTGAAATAGTCTTTGACATCACAGATGTGGATGTCGGAAAAGGATAAAAATATTAAAGGCCCAAAAATAAAAAACACGGAGCAAAAACACACAGCATGCTCATAACCGAACTTCAAGACACTACAGCTCAGGTCAGTTGTATAAAAAAGACATGTGTGACTGTTTGCTGTGGTTTAATTAAATATAATTAGCCTGTGAATGCTACTATGCATTCAACCTTACCAATAAATGGCCTGGCAAGAGTTGGTAAATCATCACCACCCAGTGACGTAATGGGCAGAGGACAGGACTTTCAACCAGACGACCGGAGTGTCTCACCAGAAGAAGAAAATGTTAATGCAAACTTTTCTTTAAAAATGTTTGAAATGTACATTTTTTTACTTTAAAATTGTGTTGATCAATTCAGCCTATTCTCACCCATAAATGGCTTGGTAAGAGCCAGTGAAGTCCCAGCTTCTGTGTGTTTGGATCGACAGTGGAGGCTCTAAACATCACAACAAGCTTTGGTTTTTGGAACTTTAAAAAGGTGATGGTTTTTTGAAAAATGGTGTCCTTTAAAGGTTAAAATAAATAGAGAAAAATAGAGAGCGAGGGGGGGGGGTTACTGGGACAGACCTGATCACAAATATTTGTACATAGTTTTTACATTTTCTTCAAATAATCTTATAATTATAATACTAATGTGTGTGTGATCTGAAGTTTTCCAAAACCTTTATGTTTGGGGATTTTTTAAAAAAAAGAGAACATTTCTGAACAACAACACCAAAGCAACCACCTAGCAAGAGCCCCAGTTACCATAGCAACCACACAATCACACTTCATATTTTCTTGCAGAAATGCATCTTCCAGTCACTTCTGCAGTTTTTGGACATGGTTCCAATGTTAAAATGTCCATTAATGTCCCTTTCAGTGTGCTTCTACATTTCAAATCAATCAGATGATCAGGGGCTGAGTATTGATTGTGTAAAAAATAGATTTTTGTGGTTGAGTCGCCTCTGTAATGTATGGGGAGAGAGGGCCGAGGGGTGCGTCCCCTTTAACGTGTATATAGAGGCAGGGTCTATGACATCACGGGTAAGGATGCCAGCAAAAAGCGGAAAAACCCAAAAGCAAAATAATAAATGCGTAGCAAAACACAAAGCTGACTCATAAACAAACTTCAAGACACTAAAGCTCAGGTTGCAATCACAGGACTGTTCCTCTTGAGTTTTCTTTTTATTATTGTTTTTATAGTCAACAAGACACCATTTCTTGTCTAATGTAAGTGTAATGTGTCAGCTGGCTTTTTTTTTTTAATTAGACATACAAGGTTTTGTTCTGAGAGCAATGATATAATGCACATACATTATTACCAAGTGTCTTGTGCAGTGCGAACATAGACTTATTAGGGACACCAAATATATGGTCGGTTTTACTGTTATAACAAATTAATTTTTACCTACAAAGGACAATGATGGATTTGACCCAAAATTAGGGTAGCATGCAGCAGAGTTTCAATTTAGATTTACCAGTTAGTATTCATGTTCAAAATTTAGAATATTGGCGGGGACAAAATGGGCAATGGGCAAAAGTCCCAGCGTAAATGCTGAAAACAACGAACAGTGTGTCCGAAGTGAGAAAATGACATGATCTGTATTCTGATCACTGACTTGTTGCAAGTAGTTCTTCCGTTGTGTCAGGCAGCCAAACTACATCCTAAAATTAGAGAGTGAGGGGTGCTGTGGTTAGGAAGAAGGCCAGAGATAGTGGAGGGGAAGTGGGCTGAGAGCTGAAACACAAAAACGGTTTTGCACGCAATTTGCTACATCTCTTTTACTTTTCAACTAAGTACTACAAAAGTGAGATTCATGGCAGATACCATCCCAGTGAGGCATTAAATCAAATGTATATTTTGATCAACCAACAATAGCCAGTGCTATGGGTCATGTCATATAATATACCAGTGCTAGTTGTGATAAACCAAGAGACTGCAGAAGCAAATAACATCTGGCTGATATCAGAGACACCCCAACCACCCATCATTTCCTATAGTGCAAAAGACAAAGACAAAGAGGATGCCACTCCCTGTTGTTGGGGTCACACTGCTGACATCCCAAATGTTCTTGCTAATTGTTTGTGTTTGCTAACTTTTCATTTAGGAAAAAGAGGTTTGTCTGACACTCACTTCGGTTGTTAACACTCAAGGATTGAGAACAAGATTCAAGGAACTAAGGTAGGCCTCCATGTACAGGCAGTAAAAGCCTCCCAGATGGAGTTGGAACCCCTTTTGCTAACTCATATCTTCCACATTAGCAAATGCTTTTTTCTGTTCTAGACCTGTAGACTCAGCAATGGGCTTAATAACACACTGCTATTTGTGTTAGCACAGCCGAATGCAAAACAAACACCTTTTCTGTGCAGCCTGCAGAGACTGCAGCCTCCATTATACAGTAGTATTAACACATATCTCACCGCTTACAGTCCAACACTATGTATTGATTCTGGCCTTCACAACAAACCCTATAAAATACATAAATTAACAACCCCCAAAAAAGGAAATAAAATGACAATCAAAAGATGAGAATGACATGGTGGTTTTTCATCATCTATCAGCCATTTTCTCTCCTCTGTTATGCACAGCAAGGTCATGGCTTTTTCTCTCTGGCTAATTACTCATTAATGCATCAGAAATCAGACACTGAAATAATGCCATGGCCTTAAAGTGAGCAGGAATGTGAAGGGATATTGACTAAATTCCACTTGAAAATATTCAAACGCCACTTGAAAATATTCATTCTAAAGACTGAAACTCAAACTCTTTTACTTTTATATTGGTTTTAAATTGCTGTTCATGTGGATGTAAATCACTGAGCCACAAAACAGCAAGAATAGTCTTGTAACCAATGTCAAACATGATCAGTAAATGCCAAAGGAAAGTACTTACTTCCCCACACCTCCAAACTGCTTTAGGAGGCTAAATTGCTTGAGCATGGTTACGATGATTAAGTTTCTCTCCAACCACTCCTTCAGTCCGCTCTCTCAGTCCAACGTCAGAGGCTCCCCACTTTCATTTGATGGTTGATATTGCCCTGATTCACATAAATAGGTAAAACAATGTCATTGAGTTCTCCATTTGAAACCCTTCACAGCCAAACTTCTCATATGCACACGCCTAATCAAGTCAAAAAAGAGGAAGTTACAACATGCATACAGGGAAGGAGACCTATGTATCATGCTGTGAAACTCCTGCAGTTTCATTTCGCCACTTTAAAAACAGAATTATAATTGCTAACATTAGACACTTTAAGGTTTATCATTTTAGACAATTAGCTCTTCAAAAGTTGTTCCTTAGATGTATATTTACTGATTTCCCTGACTAACAGACCTCTCTATTATGGCACATTTGATCCGAGAAGCGGACATGGCAGAAAATCTGAAAATGAGCTAAACATTTAAAATATCCTTGTTTAAATTACATTCAACAAAATGTGCACATGACTGCAGGCTCAGTAATTTCTTTCATTTCTATAATCAAACCAGCACCTAGTAACTAGCACCTAATTACTAGCACCCTATAAAATTATGAGCACTTTAATGTGCCATAATAAACATGTTTGTTTTGTATTTATAAATCATTTATTAATGTCAGTATCTAATTAATGAAGACATTTTTGAGCAAAAGTATTAACACTACAAAACAAAAATTTGCAAAAGTAGGATTTGAGAACAAAAGTGGGTTACATTAGGTTAAACTCACCTCATAATTCCTAGGTTTAGTATGTCTGAGGGGGGGAACTTGCACCTGCGATCAGGAGGTCGTCTCAAGAATCAGATCAGGTTGTTCCAGAGAACAAGCCATGCGAAAACGGACTGTCACTTCTTTATTATTTGTGAAGGGGATGCTAAAAATAATACTGGTTCATCCAAAATCACGACATACACCTTTTCATGCACTTTTAATTGTGTTGCTAATGAGCTATTTACATAAATACAAAGCCCTCCACCTAAGAATTTTGTCTGGCAGCTTTGTATTGCTGTCTGCTCTTATCACATATCTGTGATTGGTTGGCAAGCTTACCAGAAGACATGTCTGCCAGAGTCTGCAAAAAAGTACGTCTTTGTCTTATACTTTCTATAAAATCTATTTAAAATTCATTTTACAAAGTGTAAGCATTATAACCTCTATGTATGCTTTGGGATGCACTAGACATTTAGAAATTGTTAAGATGATATAAAACTATTTTTTGTTTTCAAAACACAAAAATGTTTAAGATACAACATCTATAACCAAAAGCAATTTTTAACATCTTTACCAAATTCATTTACTATATGACCAAAAGCATGTGAAATTGCTGTCCTGTTGTGCACTTAGACTGTTTTTGTTCTAGACAGCTAGTTTGTGTGATTAGACTGTAGAGAATTGTTAGTTTCACTGCGATTAGACAGACAGTTCTCACGTGGTGTTAGGAAGGCCTGAGGTAATTAGGGTGTCAAGTAGTGGGAGTGGCTTCCACTCTTCCAGAAATATAAAGGGAGAAACATGCCGCTACAGGCTTTCAAGAAGTGATCCTCATACTTCCAACATTTACACTCGGCTAAATATCCTTACTTCTCTATTCTATTTCGCTACAGAAAATGTGTTTCACACCTATACCTGTTCACATATCTTACGGCCCGAGGAGATACATTCCCCATTAGCGGAGTAGAAATCTTAGTAACCTCTCCTAGCTGCTTTTTTCTCTGCAGCCTCCTACAGTGGCACATGGTGGTCTGTGGGACTGCCAATCCTGCGTCAGGAAAGCTGACTTCATCTCTGGACTGGTGTTTCTCCACTCGTTTCACTTCCCCGGCCCTCACCGAGACCTGGATCAGGATCACACCGGAGAACACCGCTGCTCCAACTGCTCTCTCCTCTGCCTTTTCCTTCTCTCACTCTCCCCGCACTACAGGCAGAGGAGGGGGTACAGGTTTGCTTCCCTCACATAGATGGTGTTTCACGCCTCTCAGTTATCCTTGCTCAACCTCTCATTCTTTGAATACCACTCTGTTACTGTAACGCATCCGACTAGGCTCCATATCATTGTCCTTTATCACTCACCTTGCCCTCTAGGTAACTGTCGACAAACTGGATGTCCTCCTGAGCTCATTTCCAGATGACAACACGCACCTCATCCTTCTCAGGAACAAGACGCAAGTGAAAAAATGCAGGTGTTTCGTCTCTTGTTGTCCTTCGGCCTGTCCCTTGGCGAGTCTCCTCTGAACCACACTCTCAACTTAGTATCAACCAGATCACTTCCCATGTTCAGTATATTATCTACTCATCTACATGTCTCTGATTATCATCTATCTTTCAAATTCCCTCTTCAGCTCTCTTTGTCTCATCATCCTCATGTAACACCCACGACTACCCACAGAAATATCTCTTTATCTGTCTTCTCTCTCTCCTCCTCTACTCTGTCTTCCTATCTTTCCCTGACTCCACTATACCCTGTCCATCTTCTGTTGAATCAGCTACCCATGACCTCCTCTCATCTCTCCACAACTTATTTAATCATCTCTGCCCTTTGTCTTCCAGACAGAAGCGTGCCTCTCCCCCGGCTCCATGGCTGTCTGAAGTCCTGCGAAGTAACCGAAAGGAACTGAGGGCAGCCGAAAGAAAGAAAAGAAAAACTCTTCAGAACAGTGACCTCATATCTTATCGCTCTCTTTTATCCAAATATAACACTCCTTTAACTTCTGCAAAGTCTTCCTTCTACAGAACCAAGTTTGAAGAATCAGCATGTCTCAAGCTCTTTGCCGCCTTTTCATCTCTTCTTAAATCTCAAGCTCTCTCACCAGAAGACTTCGCAAAGTTTTTTGATGAGAAGATTTACGATATTACAAGATCCTTTCCTCCAATCATCAAGCCGCCTGCCAGCCAGAGACCAGCCTTTGCCGCCCAGTTTCTTGGCTTCTCACAGCTTTTTCTTGAGGAAGTGTCACTACTCCTGATGTCCAACAAACCCACTACGTCTCCGCTCGACCCTATCCCACTGAGCACGCTCCAGATGATATCTTCGGATCTCATCCCGCATTTCGCCTACATTTTCAGTGGCACCTTAATGACTTGTCATGTCCCATCTGCCTTCAAGTCTGCACTGGTCACACCAGTTCTGAAGAAACCCACGCTGGACTCTTCAGATGTCAACAACTACAGACTGGTGGAATGAGTCCCTTGCCGTCGCCTGAAGACTCACCTCTTTAAGGAGCATCTTGGTGAATAAGTAAGCCTCTTGTAATTGCTTACTAATTTCTTTTTCCCTACATTTATTTAAAAAAAAAAAAAACTTTGGGCACTTACCCTCTTAACTCCATGTTTTCCTTACTTATGCTTTAATCTCTGACAGGATCTGTTGCGGTGTGTACCTTGATTGAATAGCGGATGTTGATTTTATAGCTTTTCAGGTTTGAAGTATAGATGTGGACTACTTGAGCACTAATGTACATCACTCTGGATAAGAGCATCTGCTAAATGCAGTAAATGTAATGTGGACACCCATTTTAAGTGATTTGGGGTAGAGCCCATAGTCTCAGAAAAGGGAAATCTTAATGCTATAGCACATAATATAATTTCAAAAAATAGTGTTTCCACTTTTCTTGAACAGTTTGGGGAAGGTAATTTCCTTTTTCACTCTGAGGTTAATAAAGAAATGGTTTAGAGAGTTTAATTTGGGAGATCTTACCAAATTTACAGATCTGTCATTATGGTGCCATAGGCTTGTGCATGAGGTTTTTAACTGCTGCCTATAGTGCTGACGTTTTGCTCAAATTTATAATTCACAGTAAGTCTGTGAATTATATAATTCATAGCATAATTCACACTAAGTAATGTGCCAAATTTACACATCTGTGCCACATTAGTGAAGAGCTGATGAGGTCTGAGCAAGTTGAGAGAGGTTTTGGTAACTTATTTTTATGGAAGCTATTTAGCTCTGTGGGTGCCTACTGGATTCTAGTGTGAGCTTGCAGCACTAGTACATTAATGTATTGGCTAATCTATATACCTGGAGTAAGTGGGACAACCATAGTAACTTTTGCTGAAGTATTTATTTAACCCTGGGAAGCATTGAACTCCATAAGGCGTTACAAATGAACCCTGGTTGGCAACAGATATCCTGATCGACCTACCTGACAAGTTAGTAGTCGTACCAGAGTATTACACAGCAAATATACATTGTAATGGTGCCATAGGCTTGTGAATGAGGTTTTTAACTGCTGTCTGTAGTGGTGAAGTTTTGCACATATTTTTAACTGTAAGTAAAAATAATGTGCATCAGAATACTAAGTGTATGACATAAGCAGCATGGTTGACCCTGTGTCCCTCGGTTTCAAATAACCGTTGTTTAAGGTTCGCACTCATCCGATTGTTTCTAGTTTTGATTTTGGATTGTGATATTGGTGCGCACGTAGAATGAGTTGATGTCTTGGGTTAAATATAGATGCAACAATGCAGCCCAACCAGCACTAGGATGTTTTGCAACCAACATGCAGTCCTAGTCATTATGGCACTATAGCAACCGTAGGTTAAATTGTGAAGAACTACCAGCTGTCCACATGCCATCTACCAGCCGTTCATCAATGGTCAGGTCATAAACACAGAACATTCCAACAGACCACTCTCTGCTTACCTCAGACCCCTGCAACAAATCTGGGCAAGAAACTTCTATCAAGGGTTTTGTGAGCGTGCTAATTTGCTGCACAACTTGCTCTGCTTTTATACATTGACCACTGATGAATGTCTGAAGGATAGTATACATGTATACGTCAATGGTGCATAAACAAATCTACAGGGATACATTCTGTACACCGGGAAGATGGACCTACAAGGTACAGCATTCACTGGGAAGAAGTGAAAAAGTGTTTGTGACAAAAATATCTTGACAAAACAATGAATGTAATAATGTATTTATTTCTATACAACAAATCAAGTAAGGATACAAATGAATATTACTCTTCCTGTCAATACCTCATAATGTAAAGACTGATTTCAGTCCTGGAGAGCACTTTAAACACTTTTCAAAATGTATAGATTTTGGAGCTGAGCTCAATGTTCCATCACCTGCATCAATATATTGCTTTCCTTTAAATGTTCAAGGCAATTCTGGTCCCACAGACAAGCTGAAGCATAGACTATTTATAGAAGATGTGTCTGAGTTGGTCATGAACTGTTACAAGGCAAAATGGCCATTTGCAGAGAAAGCCAAGAGCACCAAATGGATGAATGAGAAATAAATTCGTTTTGCTGGGGTCCTATTCAGAATGAATGGATCTACTACTTTTTAATGGCATAAAATCTAAGAATCTTCAGTGAACTGGGAAAATTAAAATTGATACAGCAAGTGACTGGCATTCAAGGAAACTCTTACAGAACAAGTGAAAACAAAAATCAAAATATACATAACGCATTTGAGAATTTAAAAGATGCTGACAGAAAAAGGGGGCCCAGGCCAAAACAGGGGCAGACGGTGTTCTACAGATGCTACAGGTTTGCTAGTGTTTCTCCGTTCATTATTCTGCCCCCACTCCTTTGGAACAGGATAAGAGATGTCAGTAAGAACACAACCCACCCCGCCCTAGTAGAATATACCAGTCAAAGATATATTAAAACATATCAAAGGAGCTAATTTAATAGTAAACTCCAGCAGCTTTAGGATCAGAGCACAGAGGAGGTGTGAGGAGAGAAAAGACATGAGCACACTGTGGTATTCCTGACCACTCCTTGTTTTAGAAGTTGTAGCTCCTGTCTTTATCTCCAACTTCTATCCGACTCTTTGAATTGTCCAAATTGCTGTCCTGTCTCTCTCCAGTGAAGGATGAAAGGGCATGGTCTGGACACCCCTGAGCTGTATCCCTAATTAATTTGGTCCCTTCCCTCCCACCCCAGAAAAGCCCCATACTGAGGGGTAGGGTGGAGGCTAACGTTTAGATTTGGCCTCCTGCGCCTCTTTCTCTGAAACAGATAAAAAAAAAATAAATAAATAAACCCAAACACATATTAGAATATCTCAACTGTTCACACAAGTATAACTTTCACTCTCTTTCTCAACATCTAATATATTAGTTAGGGCTGCACAACAAATTATCACAATTTTGCCCTTGACAACACTGAACCAGCACAAGGCTGCAATAGCTCTGCAAATTAGCTCTCTAACCAATCACAAGGTGTTCTGTGGACATCCTGACTAGTCCAGATGAGTGTTTGTGAGTGTTCTGTTCGATGTTTTAGGGCATACAGACCAACAGAAACAAGCCCAAATTCAATTACATTAAATTACATTAAAAGTTAAGAAGTTATTTTGTTTTGCACCGAAGCTACGAAGTAAAAGTGAATACAAAAAATGATGAAAATGGAAATGTATGAAAATATACAAAAAAAACTAACATCTAATTTTTGGCTAAACTGAGTAATGTGCAGAGTTTTAATCATATTACTGATTCTTGTTTATTATTACTCATACATTTATTAATGTAAATGTAAACAGTTTCATGTAAATTAAGCCAAGTCTGAAAAGATACATACACTATTACACAAAATCCATATGGTACAGCATGGTGACACTGGGAATAAAAACTGAATGAATGGACTCACCTTTCCTCATTTCATCTCTCTTTCTTGCTGCCTCTTCTCTTTGTTTCTTGATGATAGCCAATCTAGCCAAATCTGCCCTGGCCTGCTCAGTCTTTCCCTCTAGATGCAGCTTCATGTAGCGCTCCTTAGCTTTCTGCTTTTCAATCTCCTCTCTGCCCCAAAGTTACACATTCATTTTTATATGACAAATACATTTTTGCACAACAATCATGTTCAAATGTAATGTATTCCATATATGAGGATAAACAGTGCTTTATCTACAGCTACTTGCCACATACCTCTCTCTACGCGAGAGCTCTTTCGGCGCATTAACATCTACTTCAGCAACCTTTTTGCCCTTCTGGGACACACGATTGGGATTCTCAATCTCGATCAATCCATCCACTCCACTCCTCTTTTGATTCTGTGACAACACAAACAAATGTAAACCGCTAATAGATTCCTCAACAATGTAAAAGGCAATCATTCTTGTTGCTTTTGTACTCACAAAAAGAGTCGTCCTTGTACGTAACACCTACCTGTTCATCTTCGCTGCTACTTTCCTCCTCAGTTTCTGACGAACTTTCACGTTCAGCATCACCATTTTCCTCCTTGAAAATGGTCAAATTTAAGGATTAAATAGTTTTTACATTAACACCTCTAATTAAAGGACACTTTCAGTATCAACACAGACACTCACCTTCTCCCTCTGTGCTCGCATCTGTCGGTCAATTTCCTCAGGATTGCTGAATTGTTTTCCGCGACCTTTGTGGCCCTTTTTTCCTATGGGCACATCAGTTACAATTCGGAAAGTGAATAACCAGCTAAATAAACTCAGGGGAAAAACGATGCAAGTTTTAAAAAAAAAAAAAATCTACATGCATAGACATAGATTTTCGACCTGTACTACTTTGCAGCCCTAAAAAGTAAAGTGGCCCCTTATAGTCACGATTGAACACACCGCAGCGCACAGTGTTAAAAATGTGAAATTCTTTCTCAGCCTTTAACCCATTCACCGAGTGAAGCAGTGGGCCCAATGAGGGGCGCCCGGGGAGCAGTGTGTAGGGACGGTCCCTTGCTCAAGGGCAATTTAGTGATGTCACTAGCAACTCTCTGGTTGCAGGGGCAACTCTCTAACCACTAGGCCACCAGATGCCCCAGGACCAATTAAGTTTCTCCAAAGGTCACAATCCTCCTGCATAAGAAGTGACAGATCCTGGAACACTGTGTCCCCAAAAAGCATCTGGACATTTGTACCCATGTTTGAAGTAAGTCTGGCTCCAGTCTAGTACCCCATCATCGGGAGACTATGAGTTCAGTCCTCTCTGGCTCCATGGCTGGGAGTCCAGGGCCGTGCAATAGACTCTTTCTCCCCTGGTGTCCCACAACTCCACCATCACTCAGCACAATGCTAGCCAGCATGGGCATCTGCTAAGGGGAGTTCCAGCTAATGGTTAGAGTTGGAGACTAATTTTGTAAAAAAAAAAAAAAAAAAAAAATCCAAAAGCACCAAGCTGTGTTGGCAGACTATTCTCAACACTGCATTTTCATTCAAAATGCACCAGGCATCTTTTAGATTATACTTTGAGCAAATTCTTTGGAGATTCTCTAGGTTTGCACCTGAAATGCCTTTTTTGTACACTTTATTGTTCAAAGATCCCTACCTCACTGATTCACATTCAGAAAAGCAGGCTCAGACTTTGAGACATCTATATTTTGCTTTGAATCACCTTGGTGCAAAAATACTACTTTATGCCTGTCAAACTGATCTTATTGTGTAGATTAAAGAAATGGAAACAAATGTTCTACTGCAACATGCTGCAAAGTGCTTAAAAATATAGCATTCAGCATCACCAGTATACTGATCACTGGCCTGATCACCTGCATCTGTTTCTTCACTGGTTCTGTCATGGAGAGTTGGCGTGTGAGCCTAGATCCAGAACTTTAAAAAAAAAAAATCAAACTAAGTCAAAGAAGTGCACCAAACTGCTTAGATCCAAACATTTGACACCTCCTGCTTAATATGCATCAATCCTACCCATTCAGTGGCTTTCCACCAATATGTTTTAATCTTACCAAGATTAGCACCTTCTATTACTCCACCTTTACTGTTTTTCCACCAAAAGCCTTAAGAGTAGCCATTTTTATTAATGGTTCCTAGACCTGTCTGCTACCAATTTCATAATGCCCCCATCCTAGTTTAAAAAAAAAAGTTCCACCATGCCCAAAGATGTACAATTCCAGAGATGCCCAAGCACAATAAATTCCAACATGTCCAAAGATGATACACATCCTGAGATGCCCAAACATATACAAGTGCTCTGGCATGTCTTTGGCATCTCTAATTGTTATGTGAGCTCAGTGCATGTCTACTTCTAAGAGCTCCGTGAACTCAGTAGTACGAGGTTGTGCGCGCTGGACAAAAGTATTGGGATTTTTACTACAGTTCATGACTTAAGTTAGATGACTTTGTTATGCTTAAAATGACCTTCATACGTAGGTCACTGTGTGGTTTAACAAACACACATTCCTATAAAACTGGTCAGGAGCAGGGACCTGACTAATAATAAGAGCCTTTCAGGAAGCCTGGAGGACTATTCCTCAAGACTGCATTAAAAATACAAGAAAGTTTGTCTTGCTGGAAGCGAAATATGAAGAAATGAGAGATGTCTCAAGTCTTCTGCACAGTACTGTATAAAGCTGTAAAAAGACATAACAGCCATTACACACATTTTAGACTTTTTACTGCTTTTTCCTTTATTTTTTTAAGACACCTACACATCTTGTAACAAAGCACCAACCTGTCTTTATCTCTTAGAATTAAGCAGAATGTTTTAGCTGTTTTATAAAAAATGACATTAGATTCAGATATGCTGAAGTGAACAATTTACATGTAGAGCAAATTGGAGCAGACACGGTGCCGTACTCAGGCACACGCACATATCAATGAAGGAAAAAGAAAAAACATTCCAACTTAAAACAAGAAATGAACTGTTTCGTTACGGGTTAAATATAACGAAAGAAACTTACCACGGCGAAAGCATCGCGGCAAGTCACGCATGCGCAGTAAGCTAGCAAGCGGCTGCGTGGCCTACCAAATCGAAGATTACAGGAAAGGCAAAAATACCAAAGCTGTCGTTTTTATAAGAGACAACGTGTTGACGAAAAGGAGTAAGAGTTTCAATAGCGCTAACTCTAGCTCATCCACCAACACCAACTGTAAATAATACCCAAATGGCTCTGAAATGCTAAGTTGCTGATCTACCACGAATAACTGGAGGTGCAAATGTTTCTCATCTAAATGGTAAGACTGGCCGTCGATTCATAACAGCCACTTGTATCACCGCGTAACTACCTTTGCTAAAGCAGAACCACTATGCCCAAGAACGCCTAATGGGGCAAGCACTTGGAGAACCCAGCGGCTGTGATCATTTAACTTGACTAATTACAGCTTTCCTGACTACTGAAAGTGTGGTCGAGCAGCGCGTTAACACGTTTCTCACGAGGCTAATGTCGGCCCGCTATTCGCCGGCTTTTGTTGTATTTTCCGTTCCACCTTAAATGGTTCGACACATCGCTGCGTTCAACGTAACTGTCGCACAATTTAAGGTGGAACGAAGAATTCACCTCGTGTAAGCTTCGGGTTAGCGGCGTGTTTCACTCCACCTAACAATTGCCGTATCGACGTAATCACTTACCTCCTCTCGGCATTGTGAAAACGTTTGAATGAGGTGGGGAAATATGTAGCCCTCACAGCTGTTCCCAAAGAATCTTTGGGGTTTCGTTTTTTTTTTTTTCTTGCGGACCTTGTTTGCTGGAACGGTACTATGAACAACGTTGCCGCTTCCTGCGCGAGTCACGTTGAACAAAGCAGCGGCATAAAGCAATAGCCAATCAAAAGCAGGGTAATTGACGAACGTTGACTTTCACCAATCAAAAATCAGCCTCAAACTGACGTCAGGAAAACAGCCAATTAAATGTCTCATAATGATAAAAAGACGGATTTTACTGTTCTTGCTTTTCATTCAATTGTCTGGCTGTTTATAAATAAGAAAAATAAATAAACCAGAATCAATTTCTAAAGAAAGCTTAACGATGCACATATGCTCTGACTATAATGAACTATGCATAATATCATTTAACTTTTATTAATAGAACACTTTGAAGCTTTGTAAATGTATAAACGCAAAAAAACCTACACCTGTTTCCAAGTTGTTACATTTGGAATGCTTTAATACATGCACAAGTAACACTTGTCACTGAAGCAACTGTCTCCTCTGTTAGATGCAATACTGCATACTGAGAGGTCAGTGAAATACAATGGCAAGTGTGAAAAATGGTCAAGTTCGATTCAGATTGTGAACAACCACCAATAATAATAATCAAATCTAAGTATCACACATTGACAAAGTTCTTCCACTACTTTGAGCTCTGTCAGCATGTTTCATGGCATAGTTGGACTGATGATTAACATGGTTGCTCTCAATATCAGAGTCCTGAACACCAGCTGTGTCCTTGTTCTTCCTGCACTTGAGGCAGCAGTATGATGTAGCAGCAAGGAAAATGCCTGCAGTGATCAGCTCTCCACCAGCCATGTAGAAAATCAGCTCATAGTTCTTGAAAGTATCCACTAAACGGCCTACATAAAAGAACATGGGAGGTAGGTACACATTTTAAACATATCACTAAAAACAACTAAAAAGGAAAAAAGAAAGCTTAATAATCTCCTCAAATGCATTTATAAAATGTGAAAATAAGGCTGCTTTATTTCTGAGGAGAAATACATTCACTATAGTGTAACTCACCAGCAGAAGGAGGTCCAATGAGCACAGCTACTGCCTCAAAAAGGAGCACCAGACCAAGAGCACTGGAAAAAGTTTCAGTTCCTGTAATACCCATTAGCACTTCAAATTGCAGAGCACCCACCATACCATAAGAAAGCCCAAAAAACACACAAAAGATAACTAATCCTTTGTAGTCTGTACTTCTGGCTGAGCAGACATCTGTGAGACCATTAAAAAGCAAGGCCAGGCTGAGGAAATACGTCATCTTGGAACGAATCCATTTTAGGCCTGCCACTACACCACATGTAGGCCGAGCAAAGATGTCAATGAATCCAATAATGGAGAGCAAGAAGGCCGCATCCCGGTCACGCACTCCTTGATCTTTGGCATAGTTGACCAAGAGAATTGTAGGAACAAACAGACCAAGGACAACTATGAATTTGGCAGTAATGTAAATGACCAGTGCCCTATCACAGAGCACGCTGAAGTCAAGGAGCTTCTTTTTCTTTCTTGTCTTATTAGCTTTCTCTAGACTGCTTTTCTCCTGGACAGTCTTTGAAGGGAGCATCTCTTTCAGCTCCTGAGCATTCACCTTGCCCCTGGCCACACGCCTCTGAACACCATGCCCAAGTGGTCTCATAACAGCTCCACAGGTGCAGCAGTTAAGCAGCAGGCCCCCCATGATGAGGAAGCCACCCCTCCAGCCAAAGCGATCCAGCAGCACTTGTCCTAGTGGAGAGAGAGCTGACAAAAACACTGGACTACCAGCGGCAGCCAATCCATTGGCCAAAGGTCTACGTTTGTCAAAATAGCACCCAAGCATAATTAAAGAAGGCTGAAAATTCAGGGCCAGGCCAAGACCTGTGGGAAAGAAAACAGTGCTAGATGGAATGCATGTCATTTCCAATTTACGTTCTAATTATTTAACATATATTGCACAGAAGGAGAGGATTTTCTGCAGATCACAGGCATAGTTTCAATTTTTTTCCAGCAAAATTCTGATTTTACACTTTTTTGCATGGCCTTATTCACTTGTCCCACCAATCCGTTTGACTTATCTCAAACAGAATTGCTTTTGTGGTTTTTAAGAGTGCACCTACCAGTATGTTTGTTTTGTCTTTTTTTTTCTCTCCCCCATTTAATCTTCTAGCCCTATCATAAAATTCAACCAACACTGGAAAGGTGAAAGATAGCACATGCTTCCTCTGAGTCAACTGTTGCCTCTAAAGCAACATAATTAAATCTCAACATGTTTGGAGGAGAACACTTACTGCCAGGTTTACATCTTCTGACAGATGTATGTTAAGTGATGTGGGGAGAGCCATCCAGGGAGATCGAGGGCAGTTATGCTGTCCTGGATGCTCAACCATGGATTACTGTGGCACAGACACAGACTGTTTTTGTGATCACCTGATGATCGGGATGACACTTGTGCCACGCTTGTTCCCTTTGAGCAATATGTCATGAAATATCAGAAACTACTTAAGAAGGTTTATTTGAAATGATTGAATTCTGTGTGCTTTGATTTAGCTTTGATTCATGCAATTTGCAGAATGGTGAACTGGTGACAGTAAGATTCCATTACTTGTTAGCTAACTTAGCCTTTTAGTTCAAGTGCAAAAATGATGCTAATGTGGAGAAAACATGCCTGTGATAACTCCTGCAGTGAGGTAAAGCTGGATGATGCTGGTGGTGAAAGAAGCCCCAATCATGCCTGCTGATGCTAATATTCCCCCAGAGAGCATCACTGGGCGACATCCATACCTGTTTACCATGATACTAGAAATTGGACCTGTTTAAAAAAAGTGAAGTTATTCAGCCAATTTACAAAGAATACATAATTGCAGTAAAGATTAAGGGTTTAATTCAACTACAGCCTATCAGAACACTTACTGATACTTCGTCTCACCTGAGCCATAGAGCATGGCCAGCATGATGGAGGAAATCCAGGCAGTGTCACTGTAGCCACAGCCAAAATCTTGCATCAGCTCTTTGAAGTACACACTTATGGCTTTGGGGAAGGCATAGGAGAAGCCTGTGATGATAAAACCTCCAAGCAGCACTATCCAGCCCCAGCCTCCATCTGGAGGATCCACTCGGTCTCCTTCTATCCAGCCAGCCCCCATTATCCTTCCACCTGAGGTGATTAATGCAGAAGAGATATTACAGTAGGCCATTATCATTGTCCTAGGAAAACCCTAGCAGCACTGATATTGCTAAATGAAAAAGTAGCACTCATAGTATTGTATAAGGCAGGGCTGTCAAATTGCATCTACAAAGGGGACTTTAACAAAGTTAGGAATAGGAAAAAAACATGTGAATAAGGCACCTTTGGATGTTGGTATTATCTCGAGGTGAACTGTGTGGCCTAACTCTGGCTTGTATGACTTCTGGTAACTGTGTGACAGCACAGACACACTGAATCAGTTTATGCTGAAACTGGACTAATCTTAGTCTGAGACCTCCAGTAAATCTGTTACATGCATATATTTGATTAATTTACCTTCTGTGATGACTTTTACATTAAAACTAAATGTCATGTCACATTCTGTTTATTTCACTTTCATCTTTTAAAGTCTCTGTAACAATACAAGCCAATCATCCTATTCGTACAGTTAATAGATAAATGTATAATTTATCAAACATACATTTGTACATTATATTGAAGAGAAATACCAGTAAAACCTTTTATTTTTGTTCAGAACTGATGTGAAATATCTTGTGTTTTTATTACCCAACTGTTTTTCTTCTAATACATGAGAAGAGTTTTCTACTGTACCTGTCTTCTAGGCTGAAGTGACGTAGGGACACTCCAGAAAATCCCAGCAATATCTTCTTCTGCACCACGGCTTCCAAATGAAGAAGGCGTGATAAAATGAATATGAAGAGATTATGGTTACGTTCATTTTTACAACTGTACACCTCAGAGCTGGTCCATAGATGAAGATGTAATAATGGACAAATAGTGTAAAGACTGCTGGCCTTCCAATTAATTCCAGTTCTCTACATACCTCCACTTCTGCTCTGATTTAATTCTTACACAAACAGCCAAATAAACCCTCTGTTCCTGAGCCCCTCCCAAGCACCTAACCTAACAGTTAATCATCTCTAATTCTTCCAGCTCATGATTTACTGGACTTGAGGTTCAGTGTGAACTCATGGCTAAGCTAAATTACAAAACTCCTTTTCATCCATACAACTTTCACATCAAAACATCATGTTGTACAGAAAAGCCGATTTGTCGACGCGTTGACGTTGGAGGCACAAGTCGACGAGTCGTGTGTTTTTCCTCTCTGTGTGCGCTTGTGTACACAATGCAGTCTCTGCCTCTGATTGGCTTATGCCGATTTGCGTTCCTTGACTTAACCAATTGTTACAGTCACTTCATAAAAAGGGCGGTAACGTTGGCGCATGGAGGGGAATCTAAACACAAGACGAGAGACAGGGCAGCAGAGGCAGTAGGTGACAGACACACATCACATATATGGAGATACTTCACTCTAGACCACAAACAGCGCAGTGATCTGCACAATCTGCAAGTCAGTGTCAAAATACAAAAAAAGTACTAGCGTTATGCACGGCCATCTAAAACAGCATCCACTAGGTAACATGGGTGATGCTACCACTGCAGGGAGTCGTCCAGTCCAGAGGACGCTGAATAGCTTTACAGAAAAGCCTCTGACTGATAAGAAAAAACCCTAACCCTAACCCTAACCCTTTGGATGCAGTACAAGGCAAAGGCTAATGTTACAGAGAACTTTAATAAAAGTTGCTCATTGTTGGACAACTGTGTTCCTCCGCTGTGTCGGTGTGATGACATCATCAAACGACTTGTCGACTCGACTTCGACTTTATCGATGGGTAAGTCGATCTGAAAAAATCTGAAGACGTTAATGCCCTATGTTGTACTAAGTGCTTCTGTAAAGAGGAACCAACAGTGCAGTGGCCACATCTTATATTACTGCTGGGTGTACAAGCGGTAAAAGCGGTAGTTTGGCAAAAAACAAACACTCAATTTTATCTTAAATGAAGTTGACCAGCCAAGAGTGGTTTGGCCTCCAATGTTTGTTTCTTCAGTTTTGGTCTAATGTTTGTAACAAGAAATTAAAGCTTAGACCCCACTAAATCTAAATCATCACACACTTTTGTCAAACCGAATCCAGTTTATCGGTAACGTCAAATAAACGTATGAGGTTTTTGAACCGGCTCGACACACTTATCTACTTGGCTAAACATTACAATCAGCAATCTTCTGGTTTAATTTCTGTCCCCACTTTTGACTGTTTTCAGAGATAACAATGTATTATACAGATATCACATGTCTGAGATTCCATAACACCACCATTTGGTCTAAGACAAGGGCAGAATGTTTTGGCTGTGTAGCTTGCACCATGCTAGCTATGCAAACTAGTGGTTATAAACGTTATACATTTACTACTTAAGTGCAGTTACATTAATATCAGACTAAATTTGCCTACATTTTAGGAATTGGGAAAATTGTGTTATTTTCTCTTTTTTTTTGCAAACTATTGCTGTTATTTTCACAGATAAGCAATTCTTCAGATACTGACACAACCGGGGTAGTGTACGTGCCTCATGCTGCATATGCAAATCCCCAGAAATCTACATACACATTTTTTTGAATGCACACACACAATCCTAGTAAGCTCCTTTTCCTAAAGCTAGAGAATAAGTTTGATTGTTCTCTATGCACCTGGAAACATGCATAAGTACTTTATGACACAGGGAGAGGATTACCGACATGTAAAAATACTTCCGGGGGCCGCAGAGAGACAGAATAATCTGATGACAAAACTGCATAATGCTGAAAGTTTTAGCCTGTGAAAAATAAAGAAGCTGAGACGTCGAATTATAGCTGTTTACTTTTTTGTAGTTCTACATTCATACTATTCTAATAAGGTCAATATATACAGTCTAAGATGTATTAAGATTTCACAATTCAGTTGAGGACTCAACCATAATATAGCATTGTTATGTATTATTAAAGCGCACTCCTAGTGTATCTCATGAAAATAACATTCTTCAAATCAACTGACAATACATCCTTCATATAGTGTATGTAGAAAAGG
This sequence comes from Alestes dentex, assembly GCA_037576975.1. Classification (NCBI taxonomy): domain Eukaryota; kingdom Metazoa; phylum Chordata; class Actinopteri; order Characiformes; family Alestidae; genus Alestes; species Alestes dentex. Next base: position 600 of record JBBIGA010150822.1, on the reverse strand, counting down.
AAAGACAAAGAAGCTTAAATAATTGGAAAACAGTTGATTATTTAATGGCAAATAATTGGTATTAAGTGTAATTGGTATTATGTGGAAAAGTATATCAGAAAGTTTCAATCAACTGGAAAACATACAACTTTGCCAGAAAGAATGGAAAAATGCACAGCATCCAAGACAGTTAATTCAAGCACTGCAGAACCTTCAGATTTTAGAAGAGTTAGGAATAAGATGCACAAACAACAACCAATAAAATCAAGTGCCTGGAATGTGTCATATTGTAAGAAGAAATTGAAGTAATATGATCAAATATTTAAAATAGAATTATTTACCTATGTGTACAGTCAGGTCCATAAATATTGGGACATCGACACAATTCTAATCTTTTTGGTTCTATACACCACCACAAATTTCAAGTGAAATGAACAAGATGTGCTTTAACTGCAGACCTTCAGCTTTAATTTGAGGGTATCAGGTGAACAGTGTAGGAATTACAAGTTTGTATATTTGCCTCCCACTTTTTAAGGGACCAAAGGTAATGGGACAATTGGCTGCTCAGCTGTTCCATGGCCAGGTGTGTGTTATTCCCTCATTATCTTATTTACAAGGAGC
>JBBIGA010150797.1:2160-18706 GCA_037576975.1 Alestes dentex | reverse complement strand
TATATAAAATAGACTTGCTTATATATATATATATATATATATAATTGACTTGCATATGTATATATATATTTATATAAATAGAGATGTGCAGATGGTACAATGCTAACTGGAAGTGTATTACTTTACATTACTGGTTTGCAACATTAGCATTGTAGCTTCAGTGGAAATCTATACTATGCATGTCTTCGCTGGTTAACAGTCTGGGGAAAACTTCGATTTTATATTTTGGACGAACTAGCTAATGTTAACAGATGCTAAAGGAAGTAAATGTCAACTTTCTTTTATACTGGAGTCACTATGACTATACCAGTATGCTTTGGTTTTTCAGAAACAAATGTTGTAAATTTAGCAAACTGACAGTAAAACTAACAATGTTAAATGAATACATTAACAACTGAACACAACACATCTTACTCTTTATTAGTAACCCTTTATTAGAAACTTGTTTGGTAGCCCACACTCTACACACTTCGTAAATAATTTCTAGTCAACTGCAAACTGTGGATCTGCAAATGGGCTACATCCTGTAATTGTATACCTATATAATGAGCCCAGTCTCACGAGTTTTCGTGTAGCCATCACAAAATACAATTTAATCAAAATACGTGCTTCGATCACGATTTAGGGCGTTTTTTGTGCTAGGACAACGCTTCTCTGTTTCATGCTAGGACAATGCTTCACTACCCGGACAGTAGGAGAGAAATAATGAGTTGATTCTTTACCTTACCCTAACCCTTTTGCACACCACAGGTTTTTACCACTTATCAATTTATTTCCTAAACTGACGATTTTTATTCTTGTTAAGCATTGAAAAGTTATTAAGTGAACAGCTATAAATAAAAATATGTCAAATAAAACAAGTTTCCTTTGTAACATAGTAAGAACATGGAAAGAACAGTGCATGTCTGACATCCTATTAACTGCTTGTGTGGTGATGCAGAATCAAATTCTAGACTGCCCTTTAACTTTAAATACACTCGTTAACTGGTTCATCACTTAATAGCATGTTAAAAGTACTAAACTATGAGTTTATTTGTTAGCAAAGAATGTTGAGTGTATTTTTAGTAATATTAAGTGAGTAACACGCAAATGTAGAAAATCTCAGTATGTGCAGAAACTTCTGACTGGTAGTGTAATTGGCATCCATCAAGCTCAGGCTGGACAAATGCTTCGGTCTCCACCAATTATGAATACAGGCGGTGGAAATGAGAAGCACTCAAAACATTACCAGGAGGGAGACTATACTATAACAAGGGCTGGACATAGAGTGGCCTTACTGACTAAAGTTTGAATTGTGCAATCACAGCGATGCTTCTGGGACTATGGTTGGTATCTCATGAATCTGTTTACCATCATCTGGAGTGTCGGGACATTTTGTTTTGGCCTCAGAAGACTCGGTGTTACGAAACACTGAGATTTGTCAGCGTCTGTTAGCGGCTGGGAGCAAACAGATTTCAAAATTTCTCAAGAAGCAGTGTCACTATCTTAAAGGGGGACCTTCTAACCAAGCATGAAGTTGTCGTCTTGCTTATATAAGCCAAAGACATGTTTGTGTTTGTGTTCTTCGGGTTGGGGTTTCATGTTCTTTGGTTAGGCCAAACATCAAGCTCCATCTCAAAACTCAAACTGCATGACAAGGGAGCGCGTTGTGGCTGACTCAGTAAATATGACACAGGGCTGAGAGAGCTTCAGTTCATGTGAAGTAATTGATGAGCTCACAGTGTATAGGCTGCTGTGCCAGGCTCAGTGCGCACCCTGAAGGCTCGAACCATTCTCGCTCTGCAGCCTGACTCCAGCAAAACAAAGCTTCATGCTTTAGATAGCTGGAGATGAGCTATGAATGTGATTTTGGGGGAAAATATTTAAACAAAGCGAACAAATATGAAGAACAAGTAAAAGTGTGCAGCCTGTTTTGGTATTACTACATTACTGCTTTGGTTGTTTGTTGTTACATTTTAAATAGATAAGGAACAACTGCAATGTGTTTGAGAGCATAAAACAGTTCTTTGCTAACATTCGATTTTCTAGTGCATACTCCTGACAGGTCAGTTCCTCACTGCATCCATTTTTACACATTTTAAGGGTATTTTTCTAAAAGACAGTTATATATAAATGTACCTTTTTTGTACTTTTTGTCATCTCATAGTGTCAGCTTAACAAAAAATTATGTACTTTATAGAAATAAGCAAAACCATGTAGTTTTCACATTACTCCAAATGTTTAAAAATAGTAAGAAATGTTATATTATAGGATCATGAATATGATAGAAGCATCAGAAATTATGTTCACATGCACAGTAATACAATTCAGGGACCTAATGTCTGTTTTTGAGACTCTTTCTCCCATCTAGGTCTCTTAGTGGGACTGCATCGCTAGTAATCTCAATATACAGTATAATGTGACAAGAAGTACTAGATATTATTGCTTTTCTAGACTTCAGTCCATCATGGGCAATGCTGATCGCCCACTCCACAATGTGGTGGCAGAACTGAGAAGAACTTTTAGCCACAGACTCACCAGCATAAAGTGCTCCACTGAACGCCACAGAAAAACCTATAACTCCTCAACCCGATCTCACGAGTTTTTGTGCAGCCATCACGAAATACAGTTTAATCAAAATATGTGCTCCAATCATGATTAAGGGCTTTTTTCGTGCTAGGACAATGCTTCACTTTTTCGTGCTAGGACAACGCTACACTACCCTATGTCTTTTCATGTGCACTGCGTTAAATCACCAGTATCTGCGCTAATTGGTGACTCTTAGGTTAAGGTTAAGGTTAAGGTTAGGGTTAGGTTAAGGTTAGGGTTAAGGTTAAGGTTACGTTAAGCTAAGGAATCAACTCATTATTTATCTCCTACTGTCCGGGTAGTGAAGCGTTGTCCTTGCACAAAAAAGAGAAGCGTTGTCCTAGCACGAAAAAAAAGCCCTAAATCGTGATCAGAGCACGTATTTTGATTAAACTGTATTTCGTGATGGCTACACGAAAACTCGTGAGACCGGGCTCAACTCCTCCCTCTGTCACACATCCACGCAATAATATGTGCAATGACCTGATGCTACTTTGTTTGTGCAATTTCTTGACAGGTTTAAATCACTTATCATTGTATCACTATTTGCATTATTATCTTGATATTATGTGCAATAGTCTACCCTGTGAAAAATTGTGCAATGTTCTTATCAGGTTCTAAAACATCATCATTATGTACAATATCTTATTATGTGCAATAGTCTTACCATGTGAACATCACTACTTATGTCAGTTTTACTTATCTACTGCTGATCTCTATAATATAATGTGGAGTAACATACTCCTAACCGTACTCCTCATCATTTGTGTTGTTAGGAATTCAGTTATTTATCAGTAGCATTGCTACAGTGTACAGACTGTAGCATGGTGTATTTTATACTTAGTTTTTTCTACAGATACTTTCTTAGTTTTAGTTTTTTTTTTTTTCGTTATATTTTATATTGTTCTTGTCTGTGCAGTCATAACATAAGCAATTTCCTCCGGGATCAATAAAGTGATTCTGATTGTGATTCTGAGTAATTCAGGACATCTTACTAAGTAAATTGTGCTTACCCCATTGGCAGTGTTTCGCTTGTTATTATAAGTCTTTACATCATATTTTTTAGTAAATGTTCTCTTTTCTTTTGTAAATGACTATTTTGAAACTAGGAGTCCTCAACTTTTGATGGACAGGCTTACAGGGGTCCTTCGATTTAATCCAATATCTGGTCTTTATAATCTGATTCCGAAGTGCCTGAATGTTCTTCGAGTTATGATATTTACTATCAGAAGCTGCCTAAGCTGCCACAAAAATCCGTCTCTATGAGGCTTTCATTCTGAAACTACAACCACTTCGGTGTGTTTGCAGCTGCGGTAAGAATGCCATTAGAAGCAGGAAAGGTCTTTAAAGTTGAAGTTAAGCCCAATGTTTCCCATAAATCTTGGCATACATTCATGCTCTCTGTGGTTAGCCACTGCTGGAGTAGCCACTGTTGCTCACTCTCAGCCAGGAATGTGGTACCAAGAGCAGATGAGGGCTGCTGGAATGCATAGCAGAAATCTCAAAAAGCCTCAGAACTGTATACTAGCAACTATTCAACTCAGTGTTATACATTTGTATTTGTGTTAACATTTGCATATTAAATCTAAGTAAATTCTGTTACACACAAACTAGCGTCTGCTCTTCAAAACAAAGGTTTCTAAATTCACATACAGTTCTAGGGACAAATGTTTTTGGAGGGTCATAAAAACGTTTATGTGGAGGGTCTTTAAACTTTAAAACAGGTCTCCACATCTACAGCTCTCATTCACAAATTTCTAAGATCTGAACAAATTATTAAATACATTTTTTATGTAATTGTTTATTTACGTTTTATGAAGAAAGTGTACCATGTTTCCATTTTTACTCTATTTATGAAAGTTCAGAAACTCTTAAGGGGTCATCTTTCAATTTCTCTTAGATATAAATGGATTAGAGAGTACTCAAACAAAAGTGTGTTGACTTTGATTATTCATGAAAAAATGTGAAGCATGATTGCAAGCGAAAATGTAAAAATACCTCAGTGTATCATTTTGAAGGTGAAAATTCTGCTGCATTGATTTTGGAATGTTACATGAATTATAATAAATTATACAAAAAATATATAGCGTAAATGCAAAGTTTTATTAGAAAACTATTGTAAAACTATGTCTCAGACAGGAGCTATTAATTTATTACAGTTATTGCAATATGAAGACTTTCTGAAAAATCACTTTTAAAGACACTTTTCGGGCGACTGGCTTCTATTACTAGCACTGTGAACTTTGAGCTTGTGTTTGTTTCTGTGTGATTTGATTTAATATATAAAGTTAAACCCACAAACTACTCCTTGCTTAATCTTTATATATGACATATGCTTACCTAACATCCCTTCTGAGATCAAGGGTATAAAATGTGAGCTCTGATATCCTTACATTATGTAGAAACATGGCTGTGTCCATATGACTGCATCCAGCCACAAGAATATTAGTGAAGTCCTGATGTTGGGTAATTAGTTCTGGATCACAAATTCCATGTGTGTTCAACCGGTTCTCTGTGTCAGCAATGTGTGCACCTTAAACAACTGAGGTTTAAGAAGCCGTTGATTCACACAGTTATAGATGTAAACCTCATACCTCCCTCCATTCCCCTTTCTCACCCTTTCTACTGATCCTCTCTTCAGTAATATTGTAATATATCTGTGTGTAATGAGACCAGATAGGAAAGCTGTCTCTGTCACAGTGATGTGATTGCATGCAAGGAACATTCCTGAAAAATGAACACTGTCCAGAAGTGGCTTTATCACTGAGATATTTCTTCACATGTTAAAGGCTTGCAGACCAAAAGCAAGACACAATTCGGTGCCATTCTTGCTGACAATTACATGTTTTAAATTGTGCTATATTTTGTGCACGTATCCTTGGCCATGAATGTAGTTTTTAAAAACCCACACATTTTAGACCAAATCCTTCAAAGCATGATCTAAAAACTTGCTACTTTCTGTGAGATTGCATTTACACTTTTTTTGGAATAGCCACAGTCACATCACAGTATAAAAATATTTAAATTAAATATAATAAACGTACAAGACATGTATATTTACCTACCTTCAGCATACCATGACTGGGTTCCTGAGCAAGACCCCAGCTTGCTCCAGAGAGACTGTCCCCTGTAGTTAGGGAATGGAAATCGCTTTGGATAAAAGCGTCTGCTAAATGCCATAAACGTAAATGGAAATGGAAATGGAAAACCTAGCTAGCAAGTATTTATAGCAATATTAGCATGTTTTGTCAAGCTCCTCTGGTAGCCTCTTTGCAATAGAGTGTATATTTATATATATATTCTTTTTTTTTTTTTATCGTATGGTTTTCTGTGATTAATCACATTGTTACACGCAAAATTAAAGAATTAATTCAAAAGTATTGCACACTTTTATTTTTAAAGTACTGCCATATGAACAAAAATGCAACATTTTGGTAACATTTGGTTTGCAAACACTTTAAACAAATAAGGAGCTTTTTAACAGCGGTATTCCCTTTAACACAGTTACACAACTGGAGTTCAAATATTTATTGTAAATCTCAACTGAAACATTCATGTAACCAAATCAAATATAAAACCAAATCTATCTGCCGCTGCAGAGCATTCACATTTTATCTATATAATGCATTGACGCGTTAACGTGCCCAGCCCTAATGTATATATATACATACACACAAGTATATATTTGTAACATGTACTTTTTTATCTTACTGTTTTGTATAGCTTTTATTCTGTAAGTTATGCTGCTTCTAGTTCTTTTGTACTGTCCACTTTGCTGTAAATCATATCTTATCTTATTCACCACCAACAGCAACCTAGCTGAGGTAACATTCCAAGACAACAGAAGCATATTGGGATCAGCTTTCCATTCAGGTCCACGGTCCTGTGCGTGTCAGGATGTCTCATGGCGAACTAAGCCAAGAGCCAGCAGGGCTTTGACGCACTATTTTAGCCGCATACACACCACAGAGGAAGCAGTATGGTACTGGCAAGGAGCACGCTGATGGATGCATGTTGCTTTTCTGCTGCTGTTGTGTGGAATGGAGTGTGGCCAACAGCAGGGCAAAAAAAACCCCAAAAAACTACAAACACCAGAAAGCTTAGCTGGCAGAGGGAGCAGGGAGGGAAAGAGAGAGACGCATGCATCCAGCATGAAAACACACATCTGTCTTGCTAAATCACTGCTTGTGGATTAGGCTGGATGAAAGACACATGCAGTTTGGTGTAATTACCGCATTGCAATAGAGCTGTTGGTGGCAGATGAGGTGAAGTTACACAACTAAGAAGGAAATGCAAGAAAAGCCTGGGTCAGTGTATAGAGGCTAGAATTATTTACAGTGCAGTCGCCAAGTGGATGGACACAGAGGGAACACTTACCAAACACCCGCTAAATGGTGATCTAAAGCTAAAGAAGCAAATTATGATTAGCATAACAAATATAATTTATGATAATCAGTATAACTGACCACTGATCACATCGCATTTGTCTCTCAGTCTTGCTGCTTTGTCTCATATAACATTCTGGAAAATCAGGCCATACCTGACTCAGTATGATACCCAACTCCTGATATGAGCCATGGTTATCTCTCGGCTCGATTACTGCAATGCCCTCCAAGTGGGTCTCCCAGCTTGTACGATATGACCCTCACAGCTGGTCCAGAATGCAGCAGCTTGATTAGTCTTCAACTAACCCAAAAAGACACACGTCACTCCACTCCTAACTGACCTACATTGGCGACCCATGGCTGCCCGAATTAAATTTAAGTAACTAACTCTTGCCTACAGAGCGACATCTGGGTCTGCACCCAACTACCTTAATCCTTTCTCTCAGGCTTCAGTTCTTCATCGCTCCCTCCGATCCTCCAAGGAACATCGTCTGGTTCCGCCATCCCTACACACAAAGTAAACCCACTCCAGACTCCTCTCTTTTGTGGTTTCCCACTGGTGGAATGAGTTGCCAAAGGCGACCAGAGCAGCAGAATGCCTCATTAGCTTCAAAAACCTCCTAAAGACTCATTGGTCCAGAGAGCACCTCCTCTTCCAATGCACTATTCATCTTTTTCCACTACTCTTACATAAAGGTTTTAGCACTTAGAATCTACCTCTGGTTCTCTCTAATAAACTGGACAAAGTGGTCCTTTTTATTGGCTGTAAACTTGAGCATGTTGGAGCTGCACTGCAAAAAGTCCTGATCTAACCAAGACTTGCAATCTTATTTCTAGCCTAAAAGTCTTCTTGATCTTGTTGTGAGAATAATATACTATATAAGAGCAGATTATTAACATTGTTTTAAGATATTTTTTCCTATTTCAAGAAATCTTACCAAGTGTAAATATCTTACTGCACTTGCAGATAATTTCACTTGTTTCTTGTCACTTGTTTCTAGAAATAGGAAAAAATATCTTGAAACAATCATAATACACTATATAAGAGCAAACAATCTGCTCTTACATAGTATATTATTCTCAAAACAAGATAAAGAAGACTTTTAGGCTAGAAATAAGATTGCAAGTCTTGGTTAGACCAAGAGTTTTTGCAGTTTGAAAGAACTTTACAACAATGGCTATGAATTTAAAGTGCAGAAAGAAATGAATTCAACAAAGATCAAAGAGTATGACTTGAAAATAAGAATAATAAATAAATGAAAAAACTTTATTAACCCTTTATTTACAGTGCATACTGTAAGTAAGTGGGCTGGGACACAAAAAGAGTTGCATTGAATTTCATTTAAATGTAAATGTTCAGGGAATAATTGGACAAATGAGTATAACATTAAACAAAATGATCATTACAGGTGTTTTTCTTTCCGTCTTCAGTGAGTGAGATACATGTTCAAACCACTTGACTGACTTAAGAGTTAGGATTCAAGAATATTTCAATTTGAGCCATGAGTCATCAATAAAGAGGGATCCAATGACATCAGCAACAAAGATGAGTAATCTACTGACCTCATTATTAAAGATCCAATACTGTCAGCAGTAACAGTGAGTGATCCAGTGACATCAACAACAAAGATGAATAATGTAGTTCCATCATCAATAAAGATAGTCCAGTAATGATATCAGATGAGCATTCCATCCAAATCATAAAGTGACCCAGTGACAAGGGATCCTGAGGGTTTATTTTTATTTGTTCCAATTACTTTCAGTCCATTTTGTATTATCATAATCTGTTAATAATGCTAACATTCTATTAATTAAAATCCAGAGGATGTGATCAAAAAAATTATTGTTTTTTTATCATTTTTATGTGTATGGTTATATTTTGTATTGTATTATTTATTTGAAACCATATTTCATTTTTTAACATGGTGTGTAAAGTTCTTCAATTTTTTGAAATGTAAATTAAAAATGTTCACCCAGAGAGCAAAGCTGACTGGACCCCTGGCTACAGATGGCTGTGGCATCACTAGTATCAAACTCCCACCCCTTAGACAATGTATGTGAAGTTGTGTATAAAGTTGAGGTAACAAAAGCATTCATTATTATTTGTTGTATCTGAAAGTGTTCTGAATCGCTTCTCAAACATGTACATGGTTTCTGCTCGTTATTCACCTCGTTATTTCCGCAGTTAAACGCTAAACATTCTTACTCAAACCAACATCTCTCCTTTGGCTGTGATGTGGCGACAAGTCTTTACACAACCAGAACAAAGCAAACCAATTCAAGGTTTTAGGAGATTTTCTCAGAGGGCTTAACAGGGGGCATTTTCTCTACAGACATTTAGAGAGAGAGAGAGAGAGAGAGGGAGAGAGCAAGCGAGAGAGAGGAGAGAGAGAGAGAGTGCGCTGCACTGGGACAATCACATCGTGCAATGAATAAGGAGGCAAATTATCTCCAGCCTAGCAGACCATTTCCCCAGCCACCGGCTGGCTGCCGCCTCATTACGATTAACATCACCTGCTCTTGAAACACATTTTTTATTCCTCCGCCTAAAATAGAGCGGGACCAAGCGTCAGAGTTTGACAGACGATTAATTTGATTTTATCAGCGCTGGAAAGCACAGTGCAGGAATGGTGAACTGTGCACTTTGGTGCAGTTTTCCCTGCACAAGTTAAAGATTACACTATCCATGACTGCACAGATACACACATATACACATTGCTTTGTCATGCACACTTTGCCCAACACAACATGCAGCTGATTTCATAGCTGCGGCGGCATGAGGAAAAGGAAGAAACAGTGAGTAAGAACAGTAAGGGCAGATGGGGTAGTAATAGGAACAACAATCAAATCAGCTAGGACCATTATAGGATTGACAGGAGCAGTATTTCGAGCAATAGGAGCAGTAACAGGAACAATACAAGCAATAAGAGGAGTGTGAGCAGTAGGAACAGCAATAGGGGCAATATAAGAAGTGACAGAAACACTAAAAGCAGTGGTAGAAGAAAAAGAATCAGTAGAAAGAGCAGCTAGAGAAAAAGAAGGTACAGCAGAGCCAGCCGGAGCATTAATAATAGTAATGAGCTGAGTAAGCTGCAAGAACAGTATGGCAAGCACTTGCAGGAGTAGTAGTAACAAATGGTGTAATAGGGCCACCAACAGGAGCAGTAGTATATGATGTAGGAGCAGTATATGGAGTAATAGGAACAATAAGAGCAGTAAAATGTGATGCAGGAGAAAAATATGGAGCAATAGGAACAACTAGATGCCTTTCCGTGAGAAAATGCGAAGCGTAATTGCGTGGTTTGAACCACGCTCTTCTGATTCAGGGGGGCTCTTACCAAACCATTTAGGACAGCTGAATGCGTAACCGCATTCATGGGCTGATTACTTTTAATTAAACCACAACAAACAGTGAGACATATCTTTTTAAAGGGGACATATTATGCAAAATTCACTTTTTGCATCCTTTTGCATTTCCATTTGGGTCTCTACTGCTCCTATAAACACTCCAAGCGCGAAAAAACCCATCTATCCTTTATCTGTGAGTCAATTGAAAGATTTTGGTGTCAGGAATCATATGCTTCTATGAGCCGTTTGGACGGCTGCCTCATCCTGACGTCAGGATGAGGAAATTTGCATAGAACCACCCCTCACCTGTCGAGCCCCCACCCACTAGATTAGTTGAAGATCCACCATTTTTGTCTGCTGGTTTTACGAGCACGTGCATAAGACGCTGAGCGCTACAGGCAAAGGCAAGTCACTCATGAAGTGCTGTGTTCATCTTGCTCTGGGTCCAACTCGGGGTCGAACACATAGGGCTAGATAGCGCCTCTGTTTTCTGCCATTTTCATGTGTGTTAAACGAGCAGTGTCAGCATGGGATGAGTGGGGCAAGGCCGGCAACAGCTTATATACATAAATGTGACAAGGCCCTTAAACGGCTCATTTTGAAAGGGACTGAAACTCTCAAGAATAGAGCTGGTGAGATCTCTTTATGTGAGAGTGATTTTGTGCAAAGAACTTCATGAACATGTTCTGTATATCCCATAGACTTATTCTAACTTGTTTACAAAGGTATATAATATGTCCTCTTTAATAACTGACCCGAGCTTTAATGTCTTGAACTCCATTTATGAGTCTGCGGTGTATTTTGCTCTGTTTTTTCCTCAGCATTTGTCTCCACACTCTCTACGATGACTCATCCGTCCTCTCTCTCCCCCATATATTACACAGGCGACTTGACCAAATTCATTATTTTTTAATGATCAATACTTGGCCCCTGATCTACCAAGCAAAAATTTCTATATATATATGCGCATGGCAGGGGATATTAACAGATGTTTTGATGTTGGAACCATGCTCATATTTAAAAACTAAATTCGTATGTGTAGTAGGAGCATCAATAGAATCAACACTATTAGCAATAAAAGATGCGATAGAAGGAGCAATATGAGCAGTAAATGAAGAACAACAGCAGTAGGATCTTTGCACTATAACATGAATTAGTGAATTTGAAGAGGCTTTAGCTTGTGCACCCTAAAAAGAGTTAAAATGCACAGTTATTCATAACATATACTGCATCTCCTTCTTATTTTCAAGGCTATATTAAGCATACATTTATAAAGGGAGAAATCTTCTTGCATTTTATGCGATTTGGACAGATCTGTCATTTTGCTAGTACTGATACAGAATAACGGAACACACGGCAACGTGATTAAACAAGGGTTCAAGTAATCTATTAATTCTCCTCACATGTGTTCATAAACATGTTTACAAAAAAAATGCAAGAACTCTCACACACAGTAGACTTTTTTCACCAACTGTAAAAGAGGAATCCCTGAACTATTTGTACTGCAGTATGATTGCAATGTGCTTCAGTGGAGTTCTGAAATTCTGCTGCCTTGCACAAGAATGGCCATAGGACAGCAATGCCTTGTCTTAAAAAGCCAGCCTTGGGTAGTTCGTGGAAGCAGCTGGTGACTCGGGCAGGTTGTGCAGGTTTTTCTGAAAAATCTCGGAGGCTGTGGATAACTGAATGATGGTGGATTTTCTGCCGGTGGAAATGTCGCTTATCAGTAACAGTGTGGCAGGATTGGCCGGTTGTCTGGATAAAGCTCTTTACTTTTTTTTTTTTTAACAGAGCAAAGTGTGGGAGAGGTAGCCATGGGGCTGTTCATTTAAATCTGCGCCTCAGGTTCAGTCCACTTCTTTTCTGCTGCCCAGCGAACAGAGCTATTGGAGTGTGAACTCACAGGGGGCTAATAACTATGTCACATTCAAGACAGCTATTTAACAACAAGCACAATATCAATGGACCAGTATTACTTAGAAAGAAAGCATCTATACATTATCATTATTATTATCATTATTAGATGCCAACAACCACTAGAATGGATAATAATTATATCCTTTCAATCAAGAAATTGTAGCATCAGCACATAGAGCTCACAGCAACTACAGCATTTTATATTCTTTTTGTTATTTGGAATAATGTAATCTGAACCTTCTAGGTCCCTGTTGGTGAAAGTTCAACTTCTAAAATTCCAATCAACACCAAATTTGTGCTTGTGTGTAGAATAGGATATATTTTATTGTGCAGCAGTCTTGTTCTGCAAAAAGAAAAAAACATTTTTTGTATGTTTTGGTTCACTTGTCTGGCACTGAAACACCAAGAAAAAATGCAAAACCAAACATGTAATCAAATATAAATTTACCTTTTTACTTAATTACTATGAGGCACATAATTATAAATGTATAACAAAATGGCGATAATAAATCTAAACCTCCAAATTCAATGCTCCCAGTTTGAAATATAAAATACAATAGGTTATTCACAGATGAATGGACAGATCATAGGACTGGACAGATCTGAGGTGACCTCATTAAAGCAGATATTGACTTTGCTAGCTTGGTTAAATAAACCAGCAGTGAATGGTATTAAGTGCACTGTAAACAACATGAACCTCAGTGAACCATGTGCTCATACCTATTACTTTCCAGACTCAGTTTGGATGGTGAAATGGGCCGTGAGCAAGAGTGAACAGTTAAAAGTAACACTAGACAGGACTGCCAAATCTATAAAAATACAGTACCAGTCAAACGTATGGGCACTCACAGTTCCTATTTTCACAATATTCTACATTAAAGCTGTGAAATAATGCAAACTGATATATGCAAGGCCAAAAAAGTGTTCAACAAATCTTCATCTATTTTACATTGCTCAAAGTAGCCCTTCTTTGCCTTGATGCTGTTTTGCACACTCTTTCCAACATGCTCAAAGGAGATACATATGTTCTCACACCATGCTGGCAATTTACACATTCACAAAACTTCACTGTTTCTGTCAAGCAGTAAGACTAAAATATGTTTGGAATTGTAAAGACACACATTAATGCATAGTGTATGAGCATGTGACCATCTTAAGTGAAGCTATTTATTGAAAATAGCTTGTTTTAAAGCTGAAATACTGACGGTTTCCAGTATTAGTAAACTAAGCGTCCATAGGCATGGGCCCAAATGCCAGTTTCTCACTTTCATATCTACACAACTTACACAGCAGTTTCATAAAAAAATGTACATTTTGTGATTGATCACTGAATAATAAGCCCATGTAAGCAATTACACTTGATTAACTAGTGGGAGGTTCATCGGTACTCAACAAACCTACAAGCATACCCTACCAGGCAAAACTTCACTCGTATATGGCTTTAGACAAAAATATGTTTAGAAATGTAAAAACATATATTAATGCATAGTGTATGAGCATGTGACCACCTTAAGTGAAGTGATTTATTGACAATAGCTTGTTTCAAAGCTGAACTCTTCAGAAATACTGGTGGTTCCTGTTTCAGCACACTAAGGGTCCATATATGGGCCAACACCTCTGTTTTTCACTTTCATAACTACAGAAATTACACAGCAGTTTCATAAAAGATCATTTAGGATTGATCACTGAATAATAAGCCATTTAAGCAATTACACTGGGATAAACTAGTCAGAAGTTCATCGGTACTCACCTCCCGGGTGCCAATGGGAGCTCCCTGCTCTTTGTGTTTATCCAGCGATTTGAGTGGTTTGATCAGTTCTAATGAGATCAGGAGACGGATGGAATGTGACGACGAATAGGAGAATGTATCTGATCAGCAATGTCTGTTAATCCCCCCATACACGCAAGGAATCAATGGGACAATGCAGGCGTGCACCCATGTGCTGCCGTCAGGGATGCCGAACAATAGCTGGCTCAATCTCCAAACACATGCGGCATCGAACTCCGTACTGCTGCTGATCACATGCACGACTCTTTATGAGTGTCTGTCTGAGTGATCTCGCTTTTTAAAAACCAGTTCAGAGACACCGAATGCAGAATTCATTGTAGGTATTAAAGCAAAATCAGCCAAGACACGTTTACAGTCTGAAGTTTCTTCAGATTTGCACTGGAGCTACAAGGCCAGTGTGCATTGTCAAAATGCAATGTACAAGTACATTTTGTTCTTCAAAGTGCAAATAATGTAAATATACTTTCAAATATACACCGTGGTCCAAAGGTGCTATTGTGGGATAAAAGTATAGACATTTATCCCAGTTTATCTGCTGAAACACGTTTGGCTTCTTAACATTGGCTAGTCTGCTCTACCTTCATGAAGATGGAGATTTGAGTAGGTTGAGGGATGTTTTGGGGATGCATTTTTAAAAATAAAAGTAAAGTGACCCACCACAGAGTGTGAAATTCTTTCTCTGCCTTTAACCACTTCACCACGTGAAGCAGTGGGCAGCCAGGAACACAGCGCCTGGTGACCAGTGTGTGGGAACAGTACCTTGCCTCTGTGATGCTACTGGCAGTCCTTGGATTCAAACCCACAACCTTCTGATCCCACAACCTTCTGCTTCCTATTCCCTAACCACCAGACAACCACCTGCCCCATAAAATTCCACCTCAGTCATAGTTCAGTAGCTTTGTCTGAGAGTGGAAACTAACAGATAATTAAGCCTGTGCGCACCAGTAAGCATGTCTAAACAATCTCCGGTTCCTAAACCAATTTTCAAGGACACCAGAGGGTCTGGGGGAACCCAAGGATCTCTCTGAGAACCACTGATCTAAATCATCAACTCAAACTAACCAAATTTTTTTTTAAGTACTGTCAAATACATAAAGACTTGACAATTGGTTTTCTGACAATGTATGACATTTTCTATAAAAATGGCCAGAGCATGTTTAGTATGTTTTATTGTTATAAATAAAAGCAGCAGCCATCTCAAATCCTGAATATAGTCTACAGTTTTGTCAATTTGTCCAGAGTTGGTGGTCATACAAGGTGGAGCTCTTGTGTCAAAACTTCAGAAGAAACTTTGGACACCAAACATACCCTAAATCACTGACTGGGTAAGGGGAGAATTGTGGTAATATTAATGGTAATGTGACCTTCAACCCAGTATATTAAACTGTGCAGCAAAGAAATGAATAAGCAGAAGAAGAGCCACAGTTAAATTTCTACGGTACAGTTGCATTTCAAACTTGACTGCAGAATTTAACGTTGTCAGTTTGATATGCTGGAACATGTACCTGGATTGGTCAGCATCTGTGTGGGCTGGTCCTGACTGTTGGCAGGCCGCTGTGGATCTTGCTGTTGTGCTGCTCTGGGTCTCACCAGGTTACCTTCACTTCCGGCCCTCATCAGTCTCTCCCCAACAATCAGCATCCGAGAGCGACTACCAGGCGGCTCCTTACGGGACTGTTTGGAGGGCTTGACCAGACGAGACTGCTTGGACATCTTCAGAAGTTCCTAAAAATGCACTGGACGAGGGAGTATTCCGACCTGTTCCTTTCTTTCTTATGTTAGTCTCAGAAACCTAAAGCAGTGGCAGTTCTTCTCTGAAAAAGACGTTCATTGTATTTCCTGAGAAGTTTGCAAGAAGTTGTAATGCAGGTTGCCAAGTTTCACAAGAGCATATTTGTGCAAACCCAAGCAAAGTCTGAATCCGGAGCTGCTTCTAAAATTTGATTGACCCTTCTTACAAACAGCTGGCCAGTTTGTGGTGGACAGGGTGTCCAGTCTCCAGAACTCTGTTCAAAATGATGCACACTTTTTCCATCAGACGGAGAAAAGTAACACACATACACACATACACACACACAGACACACACACAAACACACACAAGCACACACACACACACACACAAACACACACACACACACACCTACATACAATCCAGTGTATGCCCTCCAATGCTGTGGGCACCAAGTCCCTGGCGTATTCTCTGTTAATCACCTTCTGAGCGATTCCTCTAATGGTCTAGAGGCAGATCTATAAATGACTCGTCCTTGCTGCTGTAACAAGGCGGGATTTAACCAGGCAAGATGGCAAAGGTAAATACAGTTAGACAGCTCTGCTCTACTCTGCTGCGAGTGGTCTCCTGTGTTGGGGCTAAAGCTTAAAGCACGGGCAGGGAGAAAGAGAGAGAGAAAGGGAGAGAGAGAGAGAGAGAGAAAGAGAGAGAGAGAGAGATGGAGAGAGAGAGAGAGAGAGAGAGAGAGAGAGAGAAAGAGAGAGAGAGGGAGATTTACTCCCATGTGAGTAGCTGTGATAGGCTGCCTG
>JBBIGA010150770.1:0-14071 GCA_037576975.1 Alestes dentex | reverse complement strand
CTTTTTGTGCCGCCAGCGTGATTTGGATTGTGAATATGCACAACTCTTCACCGCTGTAGACCCCACAGCTAATCTACTGAATCATTTAATCATGCTAATATGAAACTTGCCAAAGCAGAGAGAACATCAACCTCACCAGGTTTAAAACCTCACTAGGTTTTAAAAGTCATTTATTTTAATGAAACGTAATGAATAAACATGATTACAGGACATGCTTTTTAAATGCTGTTTCTTTCTAAATAAAGCACTAAAATGAGTTTTCCTTTGTATTTTCCAGATTTTAGAATGTTTTACGTAAGAGTAGAAAGTAAGGTAATGACTGGTGAGATTACATTGCAGCGGAAAAAGCACTAGTTTGATTAGGTCATAAGCACAGTGTATAAATATACTCTTGTAAACACTTGTAGACTTAGCAAGTCAAATGTGAATTTAGGTGGCATGTGCAAACTTGGCTACACTGCATCTCTGTTCAGTTACTTACCCCAGATGTAGTTGATCAGTCAAGACATGTACTTAGACTTCAAGTTTTGCTTCTTTAGATTAGAGCTGAAGCTACAAAGCTAACATTGCCAACAAAACAAGAGACGTCAATGGTCAGTCTACTCCGTAAATACACCCCCACAACTTCTCTTTACTTGCACCTGGTCTTCATTAAGATGAGCAGAATGTCAGAGTGGTTTAGGACAAAGTATGACATTTTTAGACAATTTCTTTCACAAACCCGTCTTAAGAGTGGGAGTGCTGAATCTAGAATCTGTTTTGGTGACTATGACCATCATAAATCCTGGGAAATCTAATCCAGGATTAGTCCTCATTGCAACCGAAGAGCTGGATGTGGGTTGAGAGGGCTGAGAGAAGTTTTGGCGATGTACTTTGGGTGACCATCGACTGCTAGTGTTTATTAGCCATGTAGCTTCATCGCTAAAGTGAATAGTAGTATGGTAGATAGTGTCATCCGAACTAAATGTTGTCTTCCCTGGTTGTTTTGCTGCCATTGTGTTTTTCTTGCACTCTCTTTTGTCCTGCATGCGCTTGTAGTCTTGTGTTGCACCAAAGATCTGGAGGCACATCGATCCTTTTCACTGTGCGCTGTGTGCATATGGTTGAAATGACAATAAACCTACTTGACTTGACTTTTAATGTAAAAGGAGTTGTGCAGATTACTGGTTTGACCATAGTAGCTATATGGTACCTTAAGTAGCCCAGGAAAGTAATCAAATCCACAAAAGGCCTAGTAGACATTAATTAAGAGCTCCTGATTTAGATTTCTTTGATTTCATCAGAATCTGTTTGTCATTTATGTATCCTTACTAAATGTGTACTGAATGTGAATATGACTGTTAAAATGTGTTTGAGGATATAGCCCAATAACCTGGATGCACCCAAATGAAAAATGTGTAGAATGTTTGATTAGAAGGAGGAGATTCAGACATGGTCTTTCTTGCAGTTTTAAGTCATTTTGTAACTCCTTTACCAAGTATGTTTTCCACTACTGTTCTCATAGCATCTGGCTATTGAGTTAGCATGCACGGAGTGATAAGAATGAATTATATCTAACGCATATTTAATCTTCCTTGGAGGTCCAAAACAACTAATACAAGAGCACAGAGGACCTGATCCACTGTTTCAACATGTGAACACAAATGTAAATGCAACAGTCTTACAAATGATGAAAAAGGCTAATCTGATTAGAGCAGTACAGTAAACATAGCTACTGCACTTCCATGCTCTTACAGTAGGACTCAATGCCAAAGAGAAATTGGGTTTTTATTATACCTTTTGGATTTTATGATGCTCATTATTGCAAAATTTAGAGTCTATCATTCTACACCACAGCAATTTGGAGCCAAGACATAAGGTGAAAGTGAGGGTGAGACAGAAAGACAGCATGATGAATTTAGATTCACTCAGAAGATCGCCCTACCGGAAAATGCCTTCATGGCAACCTGCTTCAGCAAAATCATAACTGACTGAAAGCTTCACTGAACTGCATCCTCTATTTTTTGCAGCTAAATCAACTGAAGATGTGGAAAAACCACCACATGCATCACGCGGTCACAGTAAAGTGAGTGAAGTACGGCAGATTTATGAAGGAGGAAGTCTGAGATTTAGAATTAGAATTTAAATAAAAAAAAACAGAAACCTGAATGCTATGATGGTTAATATGTAATTTTGAACTCATACTGAGTTTCTTGAACTTCACGGCTGAAGACATATGAGTAAACGTTTGAAATTGCTGAAATTTGGACGCTGCGTGTTTTATTAATTGAAATAAACAGCTTTGATCCAGTCAAATCCTACTTCCCACCGTTTACTAGCAGTGAGCAGTTTTGAAAGTGGTTCTAAAAATCTGAATAAATAAATTATTATTTACAAATTGAGTAAAGGTTCAAAGCTTAAAATGAATCATACACTCATCTATCCCCAAACACTGAAACGCAGTTTCAGGTTTTGTATTGTTCTTTACAAACCCCAAGATTTAGTTCCTGTTCTAGATTTAGCTTCGAGTGACAAACATATTAAAAAACGATGACGTTCAGAATCGGAGTTTTGACACTTAAGGTCAGTTTTCTGGGATGATATCTGATTGAAGAGGTCTGCATTCTGAGCTGCTCTTGTCTCCTAACCCAGAGGAGAATGAGTGGACCGATCCAGTACAGTCCGCTCTGGCTTTGGCAGTATGTTCACTACCCCCTATAGACTACAGACCCAGAAACACCGTTTAACAGCCGCAGGGAAGAGGAAAGTAGGTTGGTCCACCATGTCTCAGCAGAGAAAAAAAGAGCCATGCACCTGTCATAGACAGAACTTTTCAGGAAAAAAAAAGTCAGGAACAAAAATATATCCACATCGTTCTGGCCTGCGGTCTGTGGACAAGTGGTAAATAAGTTACGTAAGTGCCTCTTCGGGGTACAACATAACATTCCCATCTGTCAGCGAAGGAAAATGAAAGTGTAGCCCCTCCAAAATAAATTGAGCTCTTGTTTTATGCCTTCCCTCTTCTCTCTGCTTTGTTTCCAAGTGCCCGCTATTTTTTGTTTCCCCGGTTCTCCCTGGGGACAGTATGCAGACAGTATCCATGGTGGCGATAAGACTCAGAAATGAAGACGTTCCAAAATGAAGGCACTCAGGAGCAGGAGCTTGTGTTCTCTAGGGACTCAAGTAGGGAGACACAATAAACCAGAGTACGAACTACCACCAAACGTTTTGACCCTGGAGAACTCAAAACAGGACACACTATAAACAAAGGGTTCTTCTGAACCCTTTCCACAGACGGTTCTATTCGCCTCTCATAGGCCTGTTCCTACCTTTTTTACCCCATTTACACCTGCTTTAATAAACTGAAATGTAAACTTAACTTTGTGATTTCAGATTAAATCAGTAGGAATGTGCTCAGAATTTTATCAGACAGAGGTTCAGCTGGTTCAGACAGAATTTTGGTGAGAACAGTCAGACTCTGAAAGGTTTTTGTCACAGACTGGCTAAGAGCATTTGGCTCAGATCTAATTTTGGTCGGACCACAATTGGGGTGGACAGAATCTTGTCAGACTAGAGTCTGAGGTTACAGTGAGGTTCAGACAGAATTTTATTCAGACCACAATCAGTATCAGACACAATTTTGTCAGACCACAATCAGTATCAGACACAATTTTGTCAGACCATAATCAGTATCAGACACAATTTTTTCAGAAACTTGGACAGTCTACCAACTTGATCAGACACAATTTTGTCAGACTGCACTCGGGTTGGGCTACAGTCAGGTTTGGGCAGTTTTGTTGAGATTCAAGCGAGCTCAGACAGAAATGTACTAAACTATCATCAAGATCAGACTGAGGTCTGTTGGGTTCCGACAGACTTCAGTTGCGCTACAGTTCGATTTGTACAGAATTCTGTTGAGCTACCATCAGGTTTCAATCCAAAATGCGGTGATGTGAGTTGTGTCAGGTCAAACTCAAGTGATTTATCCTCAGGACACATTCAGAATCATTTCATAACTTTAGGCCAGATTAAATCTCTACCAGAGGGGGGTTGTAGGGGTCATAAATTGGTATTCAGAAAATATGCACGGCACATCAGTCCCTGTGGGGACAATCAGGATATTTAACAAGATGTCCATATTAATGTTGCACCTCAGCTGACCATCGTTTGTCCTCCGATGACATTAAAAGTAAAATTCAGAAAGAAAGGAGTGCAGCTGTTGATTCACTTCACATTTCAAGCTGCGTTCTACTTTTCAGACATTTCTACTAATTTTGTATCACCGTCTGCCCTAAAGAAGGCTGTGTACTGGAGAAGGATGTGCATTTTTTAAGGTGTTTGTGTTGCCCAAATTTTAATTAGATTGTTTACCGTCTCATTAAATGCTAAGACACCGTGAAGGGAAGCGTATAAAAGATGCACTCAACGTTAAAACACGGATAGCATCCATTACTGTCAGTATAAAATTACTTTACGGGTGCATTCAGCCTGCCGGAGAGTTACAGCTCGACCCTAAAAATGCAACAGCCTTGGAAAAAACCCAGGATGACCTAGATTAAAAAACAAGATGACCTAGATTTTAAAGCATCACAGCTTCATTATGTTTGGGAACTTTATTCATTAGTGCAGAACTAAGGTTTGCAGTAAACGTGCACTTGTATGCATTTTCTGATAAAAAGCAGTGACCCATTCCAACACGCCAAGACAGAATGAGAGAAAGAGAATAAGACAGAAAATGGAAAAAGTGAGAAACAATTTAAGAAAGAGAGGAATGAGAGAGAAAAAGAAAAAAGAGAAAGAAATGGCAAGAGGAAAAAGGGGGAAATAGAGAGAGAGAGAGAGAGAGAGAGAGAGAGAGAGAAAATAGAAATAGAAATTGGTCCTCGTTCTATCAGAAAGAGATGAGTGCTGTTATTCTATAAATGCACTCCTGCCAGTTTGGCCCCGCACACCAGCTGAAGTGAAGTGTTCCTAAACAGAGCTCTCCTGGGGTGTGTGTGTGAGTGTGTGGAGGGGTACGAGTGTGTGTGGGTTGTTCCATGTATGTGTGAAAGGTAAATGGCAGAGTTGGTTTGTATGCTGAAGTGCAGCGGATGAGAGGATGAGGAGAAACGTCAGCACAGGACTTTGCCTCGAGGGTTTTTACACACACACACACACACACACACACACACACACAAACACACACTCACACTCTCTCTCTCTCTCTTTCTTTCTCTCTCTCTCACACACACATGAGCATAAGCATTTTGAGTTTACAAATGTATATAATGGAAATGTACCTTTGAAGGCAGTTTATTTCAGAGGTGTCTGAATTAACTGGCCTTCAAAGGTACATTTCCATTGTTTCTATCTTGAGAGACGAAAATGTACCAGGATAGCACATTTTTTCAATACTGCACTTCCACTTTACAGCACCTTCCCATTTAATACAATGTAACACTGCATTTCTACTGTTTACTGCACTAGTGCACATGGAATACTACTACTCTCTGTTCCAGTGCAGGCCATTCATCACCAGTTTCTGACCATTTGAAAACATTTGACCTGCACATTTCTCTACTCTGTGACTTGCATTAAAAGTGAAGCATTCCATCTAGCTTTTGGTAAACCAGTCCAGCATCGTATACCATCCAGGGCTCTCAGCTCTGCTATCCATTCATTATCTGAACTGCTTTTCCTTAACCAGGGTCGCAGGGGGGAGCCAGAGCCTATCCCAGTGGACACAGGGCAAAAAGCAGAAAAACACTCTGGAAAGGTCACCAGTCCATCACAGGGCAGACACACAGACAAACACATGGATGCGCACACTCATACCTAGGGGCAATAGGTGCTTTTCCACTGGCACAAGGAGCCAAGCCATACCGCAAGCAAATGTGTTTCCATTAAAAACAAAGCAACCCCGACCCGAGCCATACCCATGCTGCTCGATGGCAGACCCAAAAGAGGGCCGCAGCTGAGCTGACTAAGTCACTGCTTTCTGATTTGTCTGAATGTTTTCATGACAACTTGGAATGAGGACTCTTTTTTTTTTTACTGTCCATGCAAAAAAAAAAAAACCCAAAAAACGACAAAAAAAAACCAAAAAACATGGAGATACAAACTGACACCTGGGAAGTGAATGAAGTACAAGCACTACTATCTGTTTGGGCTGAAGATAAAATTCATTTAGCATAGCTAGTTAGCATACTCGCTAATGAGAAGACATTAAGGACATTCTAATGTCTAAGGACATTCTTTTATTTGTTTTATTTGTACATCATTTTCTTTCAGCCTATAACTTGGGTAACATGGTTAAACTTGCAACCAGTCAATTTCACGATAGAACTGAAAAGGGTTTTTTTTTTTTTGTATTTTGTAACGACAAAATACAAAAAAAAACGACAAAAAAAACAAAAACATGGAGATACAAACTGACAACTGGGAAGTGAATAAAGTACAAGCACTACTATCTGTTTGGGCTGAAGATAAATTTCCATGGGAGCTGAAGGTATACCAGGACATCGTTAACAAGTCAGCTGGGTTAGGTATTCACTGAACGACTAAACAACACTGAGAAAAAAATTAACAACTCAACTCAAACAAGTCTATAAATAATAACAGACCACAACAACACGGCTCTGACAGAAAGACTTTACACTGGTACGACTCCATGGACGCAGTTTTGGGACAACAATCGGATATAAACCGTGGTTTCATGTCACCATTGTGCTGCCAGCGCGTCAGAACACCATTACTGGGCCAGCTGGTGGCCTGGTGGTTAGGGAGTTGCCCCTGCGATCGGAAGGTTGTGGGTTTGAGTCCCAGGACTGCCAGCAGCACCACTGAGGTGCCCTTGACACACTGCTCCCCGTGTGATGCGTCGCTGGCTGCCCACTCCTTCAGTTGGTGAATTTCACATTGTTCACACGGTGTGCTGTGCTGTGTTGTGTTCAGGCATGAATATAAGTGGCCACTTTACTTTAAGATACAACGGAAAATCAACACGTGCTGCAACTTCTGTGCTGTCGCAATACAGTGAAGGCACCGCACCGATTCATGCATACCTATGGAAAAGAGTAGCATCTCCAATTCATTCCCTGGCATGCATGTCTTTGGACTGTAGGAGGGAACCAGGACATGCAACTTCCACACAGAAAGGACCCTGTCACCATACCAGGAACTGAACCCAGAACCTGCTTGTTGGGCACCTCCTCACTGCACAACCATGCTGCCCTGAGCTTTGTAATTCCAAGGAAAAACAACTGTCATCACATTACTACTTCATCCTCGCTGTGTGTGGATCTGACTCGAGATGTGAATGCCCTATAAACTGGAAAGAAGGCACTGCTTTACTTTAGCTAGTGGCCTGCTTAAGCTATGCATACTTTTAAATAGGACTCTGCTCCCAGCGAAGTGTAGAGGCCTGATGGGTGTGTTCCTGAGCCAGCAGGTAAATTGGCTGTCACTTTTAATCTGCATAGAGAGCTGCTTCTGTCCTCTACTTCAAACTCTCTCTCTCTCTGCTTCTCTTTTTATCCCGTCTCCTTGGCCTTGGACTGAACTGTAGGTTCTCTTTGTCTTCCCATATTTCTCTCCTACTGTCTTCTTTACATAAAGACAGACAGGTCTATTATACAAGGTCATAAAAAGAAACTATGCTCCGGCAAAAAAGCTTCTCCACTCCAGGTAACACACCTGTCATTACTTTACCTTGTAACTCTAAATATGATTTTTTTTTTTTCATCTTTGCTTTTAATAGTCTACAGGGTTAAAAGTAAGAGGGTTCATTTAGCATAGCTAGTTAGCATACTTGCTAATGAGAAAAAGACATTAAGGACATTCTAATGTCTGAGGACATTCTTTTATTTGTTTCATTTGTACATCATTTTCTTTCAGCCTATAACTTGGGTAACATGGTTAAACTTGCAACCAGTCAATTTCACGATAGAACTGAAAAGGGTTTTT
Organism: Alestes dentex; assembly: GCA_037576975.1. Lineage (NCBI taxonomy): Eukaryota > Metazoa > Chordata > Actinopteri > Characiformes > Alestidae > Alestes > Alestes dentex. Next base: position 6,145 of record JBBIGA010150770.1, on the reverse strand, counting down.
TTTTTTTTGTATTTTGTAAATGTGAATAATTAAAAACCTTATTAAACATGGGCTTTGCAGAATATTGTGGATATTTCAGAATGTGAAAGTGTCCAAATAACAAGGTTATACAATGTACTAACTATATAAAATATACACATATAATGACTGTACAGTAATTGCTTAACTATGAAAAAAATGGTGCAGTGCTGGGATAAAATGAAATTGTGGGTATTAATGTGTTCATTATTTATCCTAAATACATAGGTTGAGGCAGGGGCGCCAGAAGCATTTTTAAAGTGGGGGGGGGGCCTATCGGTCTACGTCTTGCGTGGCGGGGAGGGGTTTCGGTTTCGGTTGTTGTTCGGGGGGGGGGTATATAAAATGTGTAGCTTTACTTTACATATTTATTTGCAAATATAATATCAGTTATATAATTAGTTACAAGGACAGTCCCCTTGGAGGCACTGAGGATTAAGTGTCTTGCTCAAATGCGGAAAGTGGGGGTTCGAACCTGCAACTTTGCGGCCATCAGGATTGCAGGCAAGTGTTTTACCCACTAGGCAACTACCACCTGAAAACATGGTAACACTGAGAAAACGTTTTCTGACTAATGAGCCAATGGGAATACAATGTTTTCTCCTTCCCCTGTGAACGCTGGAGTGTTTTGCTATGAAGTGATGAGATGTAAAGTCCAGTTTGTAATATAAATAAGCTACAACTCTGCAGTGCACTTTCACTCTCTGCTCTGCAGCAAGCCATCCTCCATTCAAAGCTCTGCATTGTTAGAAACTTAGCGAAACGCTCTCTGTGTAACCATGTGGATAGTTTTTCCAGTGCAATGAGACGCTAATCAGAATTGGGTCATGGGCCTGAGGCAGCCACAGCCACGAAAAACTTTACCGATCGTCACCGAGTTGCTCTCCACACTGAGGAAATTGCTTTTTCAGACTCTGAATGAAGAACGTGATTAAAGAGAGGCAAACAGACCCAAGCAGAGGGAAGCGAAAGCAAGACCGACAAGCACCATTCCTCCAGACCAGCCTCATAACACTACACTTCATTCAGTTTATGAATAAGACGGTCACTGGCGAGGGGTGGGGGGGACCCTTAGCAGTAGGGGGGAGAATGGGCAAAAGATTGGATGTAAAAGATCCACATATTACACATTAAAATTGTCCTGCAGCTGTGTGGTGTACATTGTAATTCTACACCGGTGGATGATGGTGGTGGACAGTGTGAAATTCTTCACTTCTAATCCTGAATACCCTAAAAGAGCAGTGTTACTTTCTAACATTTGTCACTGATCTCAAAAACTAAACAAAAAAACATGCATGCAATCACTATCCAGATTTATAGTTTAAAATGAGTAGATGAGTGGTCAGCACATAGCTTGTCCAGTTTTTAAGGAGCGAACAAAAATAGGTCAGCAATGCACAAAAAAGATATAAGAAGAAAAAGGTTTTCTACATTTTCCTCCAGTCTGACATGTGGACATGGAGGACGCAGCCAAGGAAAAGATGTTATACGCATCTGACAGACACTGTGAGACGATTCTCCCAGGAAATGTAATAAGAAATCAGTCGTTTGGGCCTCGTTTTAATGTAAAAATAATAGGAATGAAGCAGGCCTCTGGAGGCTGCGTGTTGCTGTGATATTCTATTGGCCGAGACACAATGAGAAGTGAAGTAAAATCAATATAACATCCAGCCTCAAGTGGATTACTTCTTTATAAAACAGCCACAAATTACAATATAGTAAAATACACCAACGTTCAATGAATAATTTAATTTATTAACAACAACATGCATAATAAACATTTCTTTCTGCCATGCATTGTAATTTTAATAACTTTTAAATTAAGTATTAATGCAGAATGAAACTGTGTGGTGTGCAACTGCTTCAAACACGTCTCAGCTAATCAGACCTTAGAACATGAACTCAGAGTACAGAGACTCCTTCCTGTAGCGCCATTTAAGACTTTTTGGTGTTGCTACCGGCATGTCAGTGACACGTCACACTTTTGCTCCGACCTCACGAGGATGGCAGCCCTCGCTCTTTTGGGGAAGGCCCAGAGTTTTTCTGAACGAGAGATATAAATAAAAGCGGGCATTTACTTGTATTTCACCTTTTCTCCTCTGTAAGGTTTCACTTCTAAGGTTTGCATGCTTTTATGGACTAGTAATAATTAATTTTACATGACCAAGTTCTTTATCCCTTATATGAGAGGTATTTCATTACTGTGCCACTAAACCTACAAATATTCTCAGGTCTGACTGGCAGGCCTCTTTCGTGCATCATTCAAAAAGCAGTCCGAGCCAAAACACTCCAAAACAAAGTGAATGGGTGGGACTAATTTATTGTGGACTGAATGGCCAGTCATATGCCAATGCGTTCATGGTTGTGACCTCACAACCAGGGTCAGTTCAAAATGAGCTTGACTTCCACATATGGATCATACGGATTGGGGCATGAAATTGTGTTTTTAAATGCTAACAATGTTTCCATACTACATCAAACTCTTTTTTGAGAGAAGCAAGCAAGCTTTTGATATGGGCCTTTTAAACAAAGAAAGTTTCCTCTGTATGAGGCAATGTAGCAATATATCACGTTTTTGAATGAAAGTTAAAAAAAGGAAGACAATCAGAAACCCATGTGCGACACAGCATGGTGAATCTGTTTATAAGATGTTGTGGGCCTGTATATGTGTGTTCTTCAGGAACTGGGGTCAATCAACTCACATCAAAGGTTATGATAAGACTGATTGCTCATCAAATCATCATCAAGACCATAATCATCATTATCAGCAATCACCCAATTTGAGTTTGTTTGTTCTCCTTCTAGCTTTGTGTGGTTGATGGTCGAGATCGCCTTGCCACTCAAAACGTCCCATAGAGCTCATATGGAGTGTAATTACACTTTTTGGAAGATCCAGGGTGCCAGAATAAAGCTGAAAATCACTGGAACATCGTAAGTGAAATGCAATGGGGAATTATGGTTGTAACTTCAAAGAGCAACTAGGAAATATTGAGGAAGGGAAGGGAAAACAGTTGGAAATTACATTTGGGAACAAAATACGCATTTAAATTAAGATTAAGATTTTTTTTAAAAAAGCATTTCTTACATTTAACATATCCATCACTGCATATATTTCTAAATGTCCAAACCTCCTACTTTTAGGAGTGTCAGTAAATTCCTCAACCAGCTTTACTCCCAGTTCTCTAAAACAAAAGACCTAAACAGAAAGCTCTTTCTTTGACCCTCATTTTGAGACTATGCCACACAAAAGGGAAGTATGGGTGAGTAGCAGAACATCAATGGGTGTAAGAGACACAAAAGAGAGGTGAAGAGCGGTTCACTGTCAGGTGCAGTAAATTAGGCCAGTGATCCAGAAAACACAGCCAGATAGACGTTCACCAGGAAACATGCGGCGTGATGGGATTCAGCATGATGTGATGGAATAATATACCCCCTGGAAAGGTTTGGAAATAGGACTGACGTCTTCTTGGCAAAGTTCATGACACATGAGTCACATGTGGTGATTATTACACAAAAAAGGGGGTCAAGACCCGAAGCTCAGGGTGGTTTTATTACAAAAAAAAAATTTGCAAAAATAACACAGTTCAAGTCAGACAGAAAAATAGACTACTGGAGGGCAATAACCTCATAAAATGTTTAAACAGGCTAGAGGGTAGAATAACGTGTGTAAGAATAGACAATTAAGAAGCCAGAGCAAGCAGAAGTAAAGCAGAGGGAATATAAAGGGAAGATCTGATGAGGAGGGTGGAGAGGCCACAACGCCAAGGGCTAGAGAGTGAGAGAGGATGAATCCTGATACAGGACAAAATGAATGGTTGTGGGGACTAGGTACGATGTATTTCAGTCAATGTTTGATGGGTTTGAGGATTTAAAAATGATTATATATGACACTGAAGTAGTGCTCTGTGAAGGACTGGCGACCTGATGGCCACCAGTATACTGATCACCGCCTGATCATCTGGAATCATCTGCTCCTGTTTCTTCACTGGTTCAGGACTTCAGTTAGACGTGCTTTGTTTTGCTTGTATGATTCATATGTTGGTCACTGTGGCTTAACAAACAAAAACCATTTCTGCTCAGGGTCAAGGACTGGACTAAAATGTAAGAACTTTGAAAGACCTTCAGGAAGCCCGGAGAACTGATCCTCAAGACTACATCCCCCAAGGCTGGTCTGGATAAGTGGTTCAGAAAGAAAAGAACAAGTGAAAAAAAGCAATATGTCAACTTTAGCATTTAATTTTAGACCAAAATGGTCCTAAAAGAGAAAGAAAGAAAGACGGTGGATGTACTCAGAAATCCCACTGCCATCCTACAAGATACTTTGGGAATCCGTTTTTTTGGATTACGGATACTTTTTTTTATTCTTACCTGAGCTGTTTCTTCTACTCAAGCTATTGTTTCCATGAAGCAACAATCCTTTTATTAGACTTTGGTTTTAAGAATCCCAAAATGTGAATAATTCATTTTCCACATGTTTTTTTTTCCCCCCACAGGTTTATATTAGCAGTCAAAGTGATGTTTCACAGGCCTGCTTCCCTGACTCAAAGCTAAAATAGAGTCAATTATAAGACATATTCACTTCATAACATGAATCAAACATGCCTGATCAATAACACGATCCAAAATGCATGACCTTCTCGACATGGGTCATGTTCTAAGTTCTCTTCGAGCACCAGAACGGAATGCTATAGACATGAATGTGTGGGTGAGCGAGCAGGGGTGAGAAAGATGGAGAGACGGAGGGAAACATAGAGTTTATATTCTGAATGAGCACAAGGAGAAATGTGCAGCGACTCTCTGGGGATGACAGGAGGGGAAAAATATAAACTAAGAAGGCCGGACATAAAGGAGAGAGCAGATAGGAAGAGAATAAGCCAGGGAGGCGGTGATTATGATTGACGGCGGCATTGCAATAAAAGCTACCATCCAGTAACCCAAACCAATGCACTCGGGCGGCGAAGCGATGCACGGCCGGCGCGAAACAATGGGCCACTACACACTCCTGGAGAAATTAATTACAGATAATGCTTGAAATTCCCAGGGCAGGGACCAGCTCGAGACAAAGAGGAGGAGATAATTTCCATGTATGAGTGGATGTTTCAGCCGGCAGCGGAGATCTGACTGTCCTTCAGCAAAAAACAGACGAACTGGCCATGTTAATTATGCGCTCTGATCAAACTCCTATGTTCAAAGTTTCACAATCAGGTCTGATCCAAATAGTCTGAGCTAAATCAGAGTATCCAATTTATTAGGTTATGTTACAGTACCCGATTAGCTTATACCCACACTCTTTGGACTTCTGATCAGAAACATCTACCCAAAATGTTTAGGGAGTTATCCCTGTGATCGTAAGGTGTTGGGTTCTAATCCCAGGACAGACAATGGCACCACTGAGGTGCATTTAGGCAAAATACCGTCCCCACACACTGCTCCTTGGGAGCTGCGCCGTCAGGTGCCCACCGCTTCACTCGAGTGAATGGATTAAATGCAGGGGACATTTTCACACCGTTCACACTGTGTGCTGTGCTGTGCTGTGGGGTGTTCACACCTGACAGATGGCCACTTTACACACTTTAGCGGAGTTTCAATGGGTGACACACACACAAACCTCAAGAATCTATTATTTCTAATCTCGTTTCAGGTGTTTTTTTTAATATATTTAATAAATGTCTTAGTAACGATTCCTGGAATCAGTGCATTTTCAGCAACTGGTACATATTCATATCATTATAACATGCAGACAAGTTACAGCTATCTAACATATAACTACACATGCAGATAGAAGGAGAGTAGCAGGTTTGTGGTTTAATGGTGACCAAAGAAATGAAATAGATTGCATATTTATTTTAAAAAGGGGCTGGTCAAAAGAATGAGGCGTGCAGCAGAGTGAGTGAACCTAGACGACTCACTCACTATCTCTGGAGAGGGTAAATGGTTTTATAACTTTGGAAAAACAGTTTTGGAGAAAACTTTATCCCCTTTCTGTACCTTGGACTTGTACTGAAAGGGCAAGCTCTGCCCCAAAGGTCCACTTTTTGAAGTTTACGGTTACTGATAGTGGCAAACTGTTGCTGCACAATGGACAACTTGGACAATGGAGTTTGACATATATCGACTTTCCACCTGT